>JAWZYV010011701.1:0-269970 GCA_038373885.1 Cheiracanthium punctorium | reverse complement strand
GTCTCAGAGATATCGTTTCATCATAAAATGTCCCAGAGATATCTTTAAACAAAGGTTATCTGGGGCTATACATGATTTTGAATGCAAACGTTCATTGGTAGAAGGTGTGAAAAAATATTTTTCTTTTACAATTTTCTGTATGACCCCTGAATATGAGATCATTCAATGTGTTTTCTTTCCTTTTGAGAACCATTGAAAAGTGGTTTGAGTCAGCATATATTTATCTTCATAGCTTTGACACTTGTTTGAGACATTTTTTTAAGAGTTTATACTTCTTAATTTTTTTTACCAGCAACTCATTAGTGTATGTGGCCACATTTTACTAATTGGGAATTTTTCTTAATTTTGAGGGGGGAGGGTTGTAGTTATAGGTCAAAAATTAAAATTTTCAAATGCTAGAAAATGGCAAATGGCAAACGCAAACTAATGGCAAAGCAACTAATTATATATGAATTGAAAAACTTAAAGAGAAAAGAGTAAACATTAAAAAAAAAAAACTTATAATATTTGGGGAAAAAAAAAAAAAAAAAAAAAAATTACAGTCAACAATCTCTGCTGCCTGGAACGTCCAGAATCTGTTGAGCTCTTCCACCACAAAATTAAATTGCATTGTTTAAAATTTTTGGACAAAATGCCCATCTCCATTCGAGAAAATCGATCTAAAAATTTGTTTCGGCCAGAAAGTTGGTCGGATTTTAAGCTAATGTGATAACCCTATAAAACTCCCAAATAATCGAAAGAAGTTGAGTCAAGAATGCTTTTGCGTGACACTTTACAGCAAAATGTCCCTACTCTCGTGGTTCTCCAAGACCACGAAAGTCCTAGAATTAGACCCACGGCGGAGCCTGTGTCCAGCTTTAGAATTCCCGGGCAAACACACAAAAAAGTGGTTTTGACCTATCAAAACCTGATGCGGATGGATTGAGACCACTTACCAATGTGATTGGATTAGAAGTGTTTTGGTCCTAACGGGTCTCAGTCCGCTCGAAACGGGCCCACCTATGATGGTTAGTTACGTTCACAAAGTTACGAAGATTTATTGGACCAATTGATCGTGATTATGAGAAAAATATACCACAATGTTTTATTTTGGAGATTTTTACTGAAAATTTTTGGTAGCCACAATGGCGATCCCACACTAAAATAACGGTCGCCAAAAAGTTTTAAAAGGTCACGACTGGCGACTGCTAAATTTGAGGTATAGGTTGTATACAAATTTAAAAAGTGTAACTTTTTGGAAGATGAACGAGAAGAGGTTTTTTGTAAGTATAATCCTTTTTCCTAACTTATTTTGAACACTTTTTCAAATTTACATTGCCCACTTATTTCTATTAAAAAAAAAAAAAAAAAAATACCCCATGTTACCACCTTTTTGGGATACCCTGTATAAGGACACACATTCACACATATCTACATTTAAAAAAAGTTAATTTTTCTATAATAAAATCTCAAAGTAAAACAAATATATTATCAGTTTATATAAGTTTCAATTTGGTTGTCCCAACTATCCTCCTCAAGAACTAGACCATTTATGGCAACATATATAATGTACCAAAAGGAATCAAAGAAATCACTGATTGATGCAGATGAAATTTGGAAGGTTCGTTTTTATGGTCCCTTATACAAAATGGACAAACAATTAAAACAAAGCCCCTTTACAAAAAAACAATCGATTATAAACAGCCCCTTCACACAAATAAATTGATTTAAAATGGCCCCTGCACAAAAATATAATTAATTAAAACAAACCTTTCAGTGGCATTTTACCTTATATTATAATTTTGTTTAGTAAATTACTTTAAGAAAAAAAGTAACTCACAAAAGTTATGAAAATTCTCAAAAATAGATGCTAAAATTCACAAAAAATAGATATTAAAATTCATAAAAAATAAAGAGTTTTCACAAAAATGGGACCTGGGAAAAAATTTCTGGATCAAACCCAGGAAATTCAAAAATGTCATTGCACCAAATTAAATTTTGAAATTTAAAATAGTTTAGAACTTATTAATAAAAAGAAATGAAAAAATAAGTATCATAGTTGCCATGCCTGGCAACTTTTGGTTGTGTAAATCTATTTGTGTTCTAGAATCGAAGCAGCTGTAAAAATGTTACTCATAAATAGGAATAATTGTAATTTTCCAATGGTGGTTTTATTTATTTTTTGTAATTTAATTAAAAGATCCTATGCAGAATAAAAAAATGAATGAGCAAGCTTTTTGCAAAAGAAACACGATTTTATATTTACTGGATCTAAACAACAAAACGTAAGTGTCACTTAAAAACAGGAAAAATTTTAAGTTTGTGTAGACATAATTTTATGTCACAATTTTTACATCTATAATTCAGATTCTGACACAAAGTGTGTATAGTCCAAACGTAGCCTAACTTTTTGGGTAATTCAGATGGCACACACTTTTGTGTGTTTTAAACAAGTCATAACTGGGTTTTTTAATTAAGAAGAGAATGGCAGAGAAAATTATGCTCAAGTATTCCAATTTCAGTCTTTTTGCATTGTTTTTGTGAATGATTATTAAAATTTGATATTTATATTTAATTAATTTTTTACAGATTTGTCACAGTTTAATACACTTACAATTTTCTGCCAAATTGGATTTAATTTTTAAGGTCAAACTTTTAAAGATTAATAATAATTAATTTGTAATCCTTAGATATGTTTGTAATGTTTAATTATTATTAATAACAAATCTATAACTAAATTTTTGACAAATTTTATTTCAGTATAAGTTGATAAAAAGACTTATAAATGGAAATACCTATCTTTAATTTAAACAACCTTTCTGCATGCTTGAAAAGAATTTGTTCACTATTTATTGCAAGCATAGTAGAAAATGACTTTTTTTTGCCTAATACTTTTCAGGGTTTTTCAGGGTTTATAGAGCTTCGAAACATAATTTTTATTGTTCCATTTCAACTTAACATATATATATATCAGTTCAGTTATGGTTTTCGTTAGCCAAAAATAACGGTTTTCGGTTCTGTTCCGAATGAATAATTTTATTTTGCATATATTCCAATCTGTACTAAAAATACAATTGTATCATAAAAATGCAACACCTTCAAAACTGCTGAGCAGCTGGTTTGTGTATCTAAACAGTCTATACAAACATGCGTGGATGATAGCATGCTGAGATATGAAAAATATAACTCAGATTAATATTTTTCTTAATCATATATACTTCTAATTCATTCAACTGAATTAAATCTGCCTTCTACAAGTACTTTCACACAAAACTAAAACAGAAAAGTACTGGAGAACATCAAAACAGGAAATCGAGAAGCAATATACTGTCTGTTTTGCTAAAGCAGAGCAACTGCAAACAAGGCAATTCTACTCTGAAAAGGGGTGATTGTTAGGAAAAAAAACGCTATTTCTTTACTTACCTTTTATTTCCATGACATTTCATTTCTAAATTTGCTAAAGTGAAAAAACGAAGCTTTTGTAAAACCCTTTAAATGTTTTCTAAGTGAAAACGTAAGTTCGCTAACATTTGAAAATGGCGGTGTAAACATCGTCATTCCTTTAACGCCGTAATAAAAAGTTTACATTTCTCACCGATAGATTGCGCTGTTCCTAATTTGTATAAAATAAGAACTCTTTTTTCCCCTATGCAAATATCCATCGTAGTCCCGCACTAACTGGCAGATATAAAAAGGGCATCACAAGTTAACCTTTCAGAGAGAGTCCTCGGTCTGTCTCTCCGAAAGTTCAGCCACTACTACAGTGTTGTGTGTGTAATCAACCGATGTGATTCAAATAGAGCCGGATCAGTGATCCGTGCTGCTGTATCCAGATGATTCAATGTGATGTGTTTGTGAATCTGAATAGATCGCCGCTGGCGACTTGTCTTCCAGAAAGCTTGTTTTTATTTGTGCTACTAAGTGGATGCTGCTTAATGTATTGTGTCTTCATCATGTGCACTGTTGTAAGCCTACCATAGTCATCTTGTTTTCAATAAACTACAGAAAAGGTACCTACTTTGTCTTCCTTGTTTAGACACATATTCAAACCAAAAACTTCTACTGTGCAACTCAAGTTAAATGAGTTTCAACTCTGCCTAAAATTTACAAAATTTACCTTACAGACAAAAATCCAGTAACTATTAAATTTGAGCCAATGACTTTCAATTTGTAATTTAACTTGTCTGTTGAATAGCTTAATTTATAATATAATTAGTATTCTTTCACGGTTATGGGCCCTCAAGCCCAAGTTTAAATGTGTTTTGAATATGTCGAGTGTATTTATAATGTGTTTTGTTTTTAAAGTGTTTTTAACGTATACAAACAGATTTTAAGTGCCTTAAAATTATAAGAGGGCGGGCTTGTAGTGTTTTTAATCTTTTCTTGTAAATTGTGTAGTATTCTAACTTTCCAAAATGGAAGCTTCAATTACCCAAATAGAAAAATTGTCTGCCGACAATTATGAGTCTTGGTAGGAAGACGTAAGGGTATTGTTGATGGATAGGAATTGTTGGGAAATAGTCAGCGGTGTAGAAAAAAGACCCCCTGAAACTGACGCTAAGGAATTAAGGGATTACAAGATTAGATACGGGCGTGCTTATAGCACGATATTTTTGAACATTTCAAATGAATACAAGCCTCTTATTTCTAGCACTTATGACCCCAACGAAGTTTGGGAAAAATTAAATAAACACTTTAAACCTGAATCTAGAGCTAGTGCTATGAGACTCACAGATGACTTTTTTTCATGTAGATTGAACGAAGGGGAGGAAATAGGCTTATTTGCAGCCAGGTTGAGGATGATAGTTAAGCAATTAAAAGACGCTAATGCTCCCCCAGCTGACTGGTATCAGTCATTTCAATTGCTAAGGTACTTACCCTCGGAGTATCAGGGAATTGTTCAAACAATTTACCGCTGGCCTGACGAAACATTTAAGTTCGATTTAGCTTTAGCCAAACTTTTGGCTGAGGAGGCCAGACTAAAGCAAAGTGTAGGGGGTCAAGCTGCCGTCGCAATGTCTAGTCAAGTGAAGCGTGTCCCACCTAAGAATAGTGTAAAGAAAGACACTAGAAAGTGCTATAGGTGTGGTAGAATCGGACATTTAATTGCTAGTTGTAGGATCTCCCAGTAATCGTAAAAGTAACAAACGACAACCTAAGAATCATATGATAGAAGCCCACACAAGCGAGGATTTAAATGATTCTTCATGGATATTTGATACAGGGGCTAGTGCTCATTTTTTTCGGGATAAAAGACTTTTTATAAACTTTGAACCAGTTAAAGGCCGGTCGATGTCGGTCGCCATAAACGGCATTGATTGTTCCATAGAGGGAAGGGGAACAGTCGAGTTAAAATTTCAAGGTGGTAAAATTGTTAAAACATTGAAAAACGTCCTCTATTCCTCTAAGTTAAGGAGAAATCTCCTGTCAGGTCCTGCGTTGGACACTGAAGGCATTACATTTAGAGGGGGAAATAAGAAAGTAGAGGTATTTTCACGTAACCGACAAAAACTATTTACAGCACACAAAAAACGTGGCCTGTACCATGTTTACCCCACAATAACAACTAATAAAAGGAAAGCAGAAGCTAATTTTTCTTCAAAAAATGACAACCAAAACTTAGAACTTTGGCATAGCCGTTTTTGTCATATTAATTGTAACGCTATAATTGAAACTAGTAAGAGAAAGGTATTTGGCCTACCTGTTTTTAAATCTAAGTCGTATAAACCCTGTCATGTTTGTAAAATAGCAAAAACTAGAAGAAAGAGCTTTAAAAGTATTCCTAAGATTAGATCGAACAAACACCTCCAACTTTTGCACATGGATGTTTGTGGACCTTTACCTAACCCATCCATATCGGGACATAAATTCTTTTTAACGATAACAGATGACTACTCAAGAAAAGTCACTGTTTATCCTATGAAGCAGAAATCTGAAGTCTTCGAGAATTTTAAAAGGTACCAAAAACATGCAGAACAGTTTCTAAATAGAAAAATTATTAATATCAGAACTGATAATGGCATGGAGTTCTGCCATAATGAATTTAAGAAGTTTTTGGAGGAGGAGGGCATTAAAGCTGAAAGAACCAACAATTATACGCCGGAACAGAACGGTGTAAGTGAGAGATTTAATTACACGGCCTTGCACGCTGTAAAAGCTATGTTACACTCCAGTAAACTGGGAAATGGTTTTTGGTCGGAAGCATTGTTATGTTTCACATACACCTGGAACAAGGTATGTCACGCAAACCAATCTAAAACACCGTTTGAGCTATTTTGTGGTCGCAAACCTTCAGTAAAGCATATACGAACTTTTGGATCAAAAGCGTTCGTAGGTGTACCACGTCAATTACGAAGTAAGCTCAAAATGAGGGCAAAACAAGGCATACTAGTTGGGTACGCTATGTTTACCCGTGGCTATAGAGTATGGCTACCGAGTGACAGGAAAGTTGTTGAAACAAGTAACGTAACGTTTGATGAAAATTTACCCACTCATGAAAGCAGTGGAGTCGTGCTGGAACCCATTACAGCGGAAGAAAGTTCCGATGAAGAAAGGGAACCAGAAATAGAAGGTTACGAGAAACCTAGCACATCCGAAGAAAAATTTGAAATAAGTAGCAGTGAATCCGATGAGGAGGAGGGAGAAGAAACAATTCGTTTTTCTAAGTCTAAAGACCGAATAGCACCACCGAAAGATGTAGTTTGGATGAGAAAAGCCGTCTCTAGATTAGACGGGTCCAGAAATGATATACAGTCAACTCCCGCTAATCCGCGACTCTATAATCCGCGAATGCCTGTAATCCGCGATATATTTCCAATGTAAACAAACAAGTTTGTTTACATTTTGAGTGGCATTTGACTGGTTGTATTACTATTATAGAAGTTATTTGATTGGCTGAATGTTATAAAGACATTTATTAATGATTTTCCACAGGTATTTGAAGTAAATAATTTCATATATTTGAGCATATTATCATGTAATTAAACACACAGAAACTTATATCATAAGTTGCATGTGTTCAGTGACTGGATGTAAATAACGAACTCCGAAGCAATGCACAGTCCAATCACATCGCTTTACTCTTCTGTTGACTGAAACAAACAAACAACAACAAAAAAAAAAATCAACGAAAACGTTTGCTCAATGAGAAATGAAAGAGAGAAAAACTCGCAAACCGCGATTTGGCAGACGACACAACAGTTGCACAATTTTCCGATTCTCCCCCTCCTCACCCTTTTGATCTTCTGTCTAGCGATTTATTATGCAACAAAAACTTTCTCCACATAACTGTAGTTCTGCAGGAAGAAAGAAAGAAAAGCATAAAGAGACCACATGGGCTTTCTGTTTGTTTACATTTAACTGCCGGAGGAGCACATGCAGAAATAATGAATCATTCATCAGCACTTGAAATGTAATGCACGTGTGTGTGTGAAGAGGATAGCATTCTTTTCCTCTTTAGAGCTTATATAATGGCATAGAATATTTTTACATAACGAGAAACCGAAAATTACCTCACAAGATCTGAAATTAATGTAATACTGAGATATCAAATATACAAATGATGCACCGCATGCCCCCCCCCCCCCCCCTTCGCGAGCGACCAGTGAAATTCCTCCCTTTCAGATTGAGCTTGTTTATTTTTTAATAGATATATTTAGTTAAAAACGGTCTTTTAAAGAAATTAAAAACAACAACTGCCCTTAAAAAAAAAAAAAAAAAAAAAAAAAAGAATGTTTGTTTGTTGAAAAACTTCCGGATTTGGGGTCCCTTTAAACATTTTGCAAAAGCAATCATTTGTCAGTGTCAGTGACCAAGCGTTACTGACAATTAGAAGGCTTCAGGACAAAATTTCTGAAGAAAAATTAAAATCTCTTAAACAAATTATAATCACTGCAATGTTTGAAAAAATGAAAAATAAATAAAAATTTAGAGAGAATTTATTCTTTTAATTTTGTATTAGTAATTGTATTTAATATTAAAAGTAGTGTTTTAGTTCAGCAGCATAAATATTTTCTTTCATGTGTCCTTTAGTAAATTCTCTGTAAATTTAATTGTATTATTTATTGTAGTTATATTGACATTTAATTGTGTTTTTATTCAACAGCATATGCATTTTCTTTCATCATTTCCTATTTGTTTACAGTAAATTGACTATAATTTAAAGGAAAATTCTAAATGTAAAAATGTAAACAAAAAAAATTACCTATAATCCACAAAATCCTGTAATCCGCACAACCCTTGGTCCCAGTGAGTGCGGATTAGAGGGAGTTGACTGTATACTACAGTATATCAGGAAGCAATATAAGATTACGATCCTGTAGAGAGGTCGAGGCATATTGCAAGAAACATGGACTTAAGTATGACCCTGAAAAATTTAGTTTTAAAGGTAAAGATACCTATACCGGCATTGTGAAAGACGAAGCGAATCTGACCAGTTCCTGACTAGAGGATGTAGTAATTCCAAACTCATATTTTCAAGCAATAGATTCTCAAAATTCAGATGAATGGAAGAAAGCTATGGTTGCAGAAATGAATGTCATGTACGAAAGAGAAGTGTGGAAACTTGTACCCGTACCTCAAAATGTAAAAATAATAGGCAATAGATGGGTATTCATAGTAAAACACGACTCAAAAGGTAAAATAGTACGATACAAAGCTAGACTTGTCGCTCAAGGATTCGGTCAAAGAAAAGGTGAAAACTACGACCAAGTTTTTAGTCCAGTGGTCAATTTTTCGGTAATAAGATTATTTTTCTCTTTCTTAGTTGGACATTTTCATTGGTTTCATATGCAAGTAGACATAAATTCTGCATACCTATACGCCCCAGTAAAAGAAGATATTTATATGAAGCAGCCCAAAGGATTTGAAGAGGAAGGTAAAGAAAACTACGTCTGTAAGCTCAACAGAGCTATTTACGGCTTAAAGCAGAGTGGACGTGAATGGTTCAATGAAATACACGGAATTCTAAGTGAGTTAAATTTTAATAAGCTAGAGTGGGCTAATTGTGTCTACATTTATGAAAATAGTTTAGTTTTACTACTGTATGTTGACGACATGGTGTTTATATCTAAAACCAAAGAAAAAATAGAGAAGGTAATTAAACTTTTAGAAGATAAAGTAGATCTAAAGAAGTTGGGTAGAACGAAGAAACTACTCGGAGTACAATTTGTTGAAAATAGGGAAGGACTATTTATTCACCAGGAAGATTACATCAATAAAATTTATGAGCGGTTTAAGAAGTATCAGATACCATTAGTTTCATTGCCAATCGCAACTGGAATTGTAATGTCAAAGACGCAAAGTCCTAGTAACGATGCTGAGACTAAGGAAATGGAAAAACTGCCCTACCGTAATATTTTGGGATGTTTATCGTTCTTGGCTAGTAGAACCAGACCTGATATATCTTACGCTGTAAATATCCTTTCTCAATTTCAATCTAACCCCGGCCAACATCATTGGAACCAATTAGTAAAACTACTGGGATATGTAAAGTCAACATCGAAGTTAAAGCTAAAACTTTCCAACATTAATGAAATTTCAATAAACTGTTATTCTGATGCCGATTTAGCCTCAAATAGAGATGATCGTGTGTCGATGGGAGGTCACATCTTAATGTTAGACAAAACCCCAATCTCGTGGCGAACTTTTAAGCAGAAATGTGTAGCCTTGTCATCTATGGAATCTGAGTTTATTGCCCTGACAGAGGCATCAAAAGAACTGTTATGGATGTATAGAATCCTAGATGAACTAAAAGGTTTAGACATTCTTCCAAAAAATTTAAAGGTTACCTTATTTTGTGACAATCGTGCAGCTATCGACTTTTCAAATTCTCCTATAGAGAACAATCGCACCAAACACATACATGTAAAATACCATTTCTTAAGAAGCCTCATTTTAGAAAAATTGTTTAAATTGGAATATATTAACACTAAACAAAACCCCGCAGACATTTTCACAAAACCCTTACCCAAAATCAGCCTGTCCACTTTCAATGACAAAATTTTTAGTTAAGTGTGAAAGACCTACTCCCGTTTGTGGGAACCTAGGCAATTTTTTGTCTCCTATAAGCCCTTCGGCTTGAGACCTTTTGAGGGGAAAGGGGGAAAATTTTTTGAAATTTTTGATGGAAAAAAAAAAAAAAAAAAAAAAAAAAAGAAAAATGAACTTTATGTAATCGTGTTTGTCCTATTATGTCTGTCTGACATCTTTACATTCGAAGGAGTAAAGTTCCCCACGGAGTGCGATATTCTTAGCTCTGGTCTTTCTCTGAAGTTTTCGAGCAGCCTCAAAAGCGTCTCGCAAGGTGAAACTGTAATTTGCCAGAGAATTCTGAGGTGATTGGTTAGTTCTAAGGGTAGAGTATTTTCGTCCCAATCACAGGAGATGTTAAAATTTTATTTCAGTAAGTCCCATTTTTGCTAGTGGAAGCTCCTATATGTCCACCCTAGTCTGTAAGGTGTTGTGTCAGGCATATAATGTGTTAACCTATAACACAAACTTCTTTTTCAAATTTTTTCGGGATGCATCCCAGCTCGATCTCAGTTGGATTTCAATTCGAGCTTTTTTCAAATTTAATTCGTATTTTTCATTGCAATGTACTGTATTGAATGGACTTTGCAAAATGTGAGTATTTTCTAACGTGCACTGAACGTATATCATGAGTAATTTTGAAGTATGAATATTTTTATGATTAGAAATGTGTTTATTAATGTTCTAGCATATGTGTTTATTAATGTTCTAGCATAAGTGTTTATATTTGGATGCATCTATATAGTATTTTCTAGTAAGTTGAGGTATTTTTTGAAATGAAGTAATTTTTGAAATGTGTACTAACCATGCTGGCCAGCAACAACTGTATATAGTGTTTCTACTAACCTTTAGTGAATTTTGAAGTATTTTTCATGCATCATGATTAACTTACTTTTTCGTTAAAGAGGAAAGGTTACCTCTAATTTTCGTTTACTTTGAATCTGCCAGTTTCTTAAATGTCATGGAAGGCGGGCCCTTGTTAGGAAAAAAAACGCTATTTCTTTACTTACCTTTTATTTCCATGACATTTTATTTCTAAATTTGCTAAAGTGAAAAACGAAACTTTTGTAAAACCCTTTAAATGTTTTCTAAGTGAAAACGTAAGTTCGCTAACATTTGAAAATGGCGGTGTAAACATCGTCATTCCTTTAACGCCGTAATAAAAAGTTTACATTTCTCGCCGATAGATGGCGCTGTTCCTAATTTGCATAAAATAAGAACTCTTTTTTCCCCTATGCAAATATCCATCGTAGTCCCGCACTAACTGGCAGATATAAAAAGGGCATCACAAGTTAACCTTTCAGAGAGAGTCCTCGGTCTGTCTCTCCGAAAGTTCAGCCACTACTACAGTGTTGTGTGTGTAATCAACCGATGTGATTCAAATAGAGCCGGATCAGGGATCCGTGCTGCTGTATCCAGATGATTCAATGTGATGTGTTTGTGAATCTGAATAGATCGCCGCTGGCGACTTGTCTTCCAGAAAGCTTGTTTTTATTTGTGCTACTAAGTGGATGCTGCTTAATGTATTGTGTCTTCATCATGTGCACTGTGTAAGCCTACCATAGTCATCTTGTTTTCAATAAACTACAGAAAAAGGTACCTACTTTGTCTTCCTTGTTTAGACACATATTCAAACCAAAAACTTCTACTGTGCAACTCAAGTTAAATGAGTTTCAACTCTGCCTAAAATTTACAAAATTTACCTTACAGACAAAAATCCAGTAACTATTAAATTTGAGCCAATGACTTTCAATTTGTAATTTAACTTGTCTGTTGAATAGCTTAATTTATAATATAATTAGTATTCTTTCAGTGATAAGTTGAGATGGTACTTTTTGAAGATCTATTTTGACGCAGTCTTTTTATGATGTTTTCAATTTGCTTTTTTTTCAAATTCAGAATTTCAGAAACTATTCTACTTATTGCTAGTCCAAGTGTAAGCAGAGTTTTAAACATAAAAGAGTGTAGCTAAACTTCCACTTGCTCCTATTTTGATGAAATCAAATCAGACCTGATGCATGTGTAAATAGGAGGACGACTCCGAGAAATGAAAACACACTGTACATGTAATGATAATTATGTGGTTGGCATTAAATTGGAAAATATTGATACAGTTTGACTGCAGTTTGTGTAGAATATTCGCAAGCTGCCAATAAAGATAAATCCAAATGAACTCGTCGAGGAGGCGTGGATGATACCATGCTGAGATATGAAAAATATAACTCAGATTAATATTTTTCTTAATCATATATACTTCTAATTCATTCAACTGAATTAAATCTGCCTTCTACAAGTACTTTCATGCAAAACTAAAACAGAAAAGTACTAGAGAACATCAAAACAGGAAATCGAGAAGCAATATACTGTCTGTTTTGCTAAAGCAGAGCAACTACAAACAAGACAATTCTACTCTGAAAAGGGGTGATAAGTTGAGATGGTACTTTTTGAAGCTCTATTTTGACGCAGTCTTTTTATGATGTTTTCAATTTGCTTTTTTTCAAATTCAGAATTTCAGAAACTATTCTACTTATTGCTAGTCCAAGTGTAAGCAGAGTTTTAAACATAAAAGAGTGTAGCTAAACTTCCACTTGCTCCTATTTTGAAGAAATCGAATCAGACCTGATGCATGTGTAAATGGGAAGACGACTCTGAGAAATGAAAACACACTGTACATGTAATGATAATTATGTGGTTGGCATTAAATTGGAAAATATTGATACAGTTTGACTGCAGTTTGCGTAGAATATTCACAAGCTGCCAATAAAGATAAATCCAAATGAATTCGAAGAGGAGGGGGGAAAGCTAGCAGAGTGAATGCATTTCCCCTTGCTCATCTCTATGTGATTGTATTGTGGTAACATCAACACACACTAATCTATGATAATCTGTAATATAATAAAATTTAGCAAGCAGAACTCTTCATTATTATTATTGAGGATATCAGCACAATGTCTGAGTGGCATGGAATGGCCAGTATGAAGACAGCTTTACTACTTCAAAACTGTGTCTGAATAATTTAGCAGCAAGCATACATCTGACTGCCATCACCATCAACTAATGGACTTGCCTGTTTCCCCCTTTAAGCTGGATGTTTATGTTTCTACATAATCGGTAGTCGGTTAGTAGGTAGTCGGTTAATCGGTAGTTGGTTATAGTAACAAAATGACTGAAGATATATCAAACCAAAATAAACTGATTTTTTTTTTTTTTTTTTTTTTTTTTTGGCTCAGTTCTGGTTTTCGTTCCAACCAAAATAACTGTTTTTCCCAGCTTTTGGTTGAGTTCCAGTTCAAAGCCCTGATTTTTTAGTGAGTCCCACAATCAGCCTTGCTGTGCTGAAAAACGTTTTTCCATCCTTGACTTGCTCAATTAGCCTTTAAAAGCAGGGAAAACAACACTTGTCAAAACAACTAAATAAAATGCTTTAAATTCAACAGGGGCAATTTTTATTATTTGGACAATTATTAACAATTAACTACTATTAACAATTACATCTATTAACAATTTGTGAAAATAAACACTTAAAAAACTGGTGTTATAAGATAAAATAAATAAAAACTTTGTGAAAAAAAACACACATAAAAGGTTACTTCAAGGCGTAACGATCGTTTCAACCGAAAATTCGTTCGGTCTTCTTCAGACAGAAGAGGAGTACAACAATTCTTTACCTTTCTTGGATGTTCTTGTTTCTAGGAATTCTGACGGTTTCTCTACTTCTGTTTTCTACAAACCCTTTTCTACCTCTTTACCTCCTCATGCCCTATCTAATCATCCTTACCAACAAAAACTTTCTGCTTTTTACACTTATGTGTTTCGTGCTATCAAAATTTGCTCTGATTCCTCATCTCTTAATAATGAGATTAATTACTTAAAATCCTTAGCTGTCTCTCGTGGTTTTAGCCCCTCTATTATTGATAAAGCTCTAAATTTAATAGGCCTAATACTTCTACTACTTCTATTAATTTTCATAGTGAATTAATCGTACTACCTTTCTTTTCACCTTTATGCTACAAAATTTCTAAACTTCTCAAAAATTTCGGTTTCAAAGTCATTTTTAAACCTGCTAATAAACTTAAATTTTCTTCCCTTAAAGATCCTATTCCTACTGAGAACCGCTGGGGTGTTTATTGTATTCCTTGTGGATCTTGTGATTTGAGCTACATTGGTCAGACCAGAAGAGCTCTGAAATTTAGGCTCAAAGAGCATGAGAGATATGTTTCTAAGCATGAGCTTTCCAAATCTTCTATTGCCTCCCATTGTTGGAATTCTAATCATCGGTTTCAGTTTTCTAAGGCTAAGATATTATGCACTCCTCGATCTTTATCCCATCTTGATTTTTTGGAAGGTTTTTCCATTACCCAGCACTTGGAATGTCTTGTGAACGATGGTTCTTCTGTTCCTTTCGTTCATTCCGCTTGGAAGCTGTTGTTGTAATGTTCTATTAACTTTCCCCTTTCTCTTCTGCTACCTTTTTCCTTGCCCCCTCCTTTTCCCCCCTTCATTTTCTATTATTTTGTTTGTCCTGTTTTTGTGCTGTCCTGTATGTTGTCTTAAAAAAAAAAAGTGTATATATATATAAATAATAATAATAATAATAATATTTAATTAATTTTTGCATTTTTATGTTTTCTTTGTTTTATGTTCTTTTGTTTGTTCTGTTTTCTTTTCTTTTTCCCTTTGGTGTGTGTTCTTTATTGTTTATTTTATTTATTTATTTTTTTGTTTGTCATTATTTTCTTTTCTTTGTATCCCTTCCCCACTCTCTTTTTCCCCCCCTCCTTGGTTTTTTTCCGCCTTTTCTTGTTTCCTTGTGGCAACATGCTTGATTGCTTATCTTTTTCAGTCCCCTCTGCTCTGTTTGACGGAAGGGTTTGTCTGAAGAAGACCGAACGAATTCTCGGTCGAAACGATCGTTACGCCTTGAAGTAACCTTTTATGTGTTTTGGTTTGTTTTGTTTGTTTTTATGTGTGAAGTTTTATTAACAATTTGTGATTATCTTTTTCAGTTCCCACTGTTTAGTGAGGCAAAAGGCTAGGACTGATGAAGACTGAATAAATTTTCGGTTGAAGCAATCGTATCTTGTGATAAATATAATTTTATGTGTGTTTTTTATACAAAGTTTTTTTCTAGCTAAAATCCTCTATACAATTTTAAAATCTGAATGTGAGTTACTTAAAAACTCTTTCATAACATCTTTTCAAGTGAACACATATACACACATGATACTACAATCCAGTCAGACTAGTAAGCAATGACACAATTCCAGGAACTTTCATTTATAAAATTGCAATGCTAACTGAAGTTAAGTTATAGTCTCTACTTTACAGTAGTGGAAAACAGCATAAGTGGTGAAAAGAAAAGTAAAAATGCTACTGCAATAATCATACAAAATTTGTATATAAACCACAGCAAACAAACTTATAAATATGCAGCTAAATTAATACATTTTGCATATTTAAACTGTAATTATCTATTTCAGAAGTTTCCTAATCACAAATAAATTATGTAAAAATTTCAAATTTAAGATTTTATTAAGTTTTAATTATGTCAAAAGTTTGAAATTTAAAATTAAATTTTAGGAATTAAACAAAAAATATGGGAAAAATGTTTAATAAATTACCTCTAAATGTATGAATATCACCAGTAGCTGTTTTAGGAAGACCTTTATAGCAAGCTTCAGATGTCAGAGCATAACTTACTCCACAACTGCCCAGTAGAAAACCTATTTGTTGAGATCCAGCATCCTATTGAAAATTTTCAATAAAAATTTAATTTAGGTGGGGAAAAGATGCACACATTAATCGCTTTTACAAAACTTTTAGAGTAACTCATTAATGTAGGCTTAATGGTTGTTATTTTTCATCCATACTTAAAAGTAGCCTGAATTAAACAATTAAATATTTAAACAGTAAAAAACATAAGTAAAGTTGTGTTTTAGGAAAAATCAAACTTAATGCTTAAATGAACATTTTCTCCAAAAATTTTAACAGAAATAACATTATCCATGCAAAAGACTTCAATGAAAACAAAATTCCAGGTGTGTCAATGGTCAAATAAGAAATAAGCTTTAATTAATTTTGTCTTTGAATAATGCACATACCCAGCATTGTGGTACTATATATGAGAGGTGATTGAAGTAACCTTTATGGTGTTATATTTTAGTTTTCTATTATTTTAGATCATTTGTTTCTTATATCTGCAGATACAGATATTACAGTATAGAACCTGCTATCCAGAATGGTCAGGACCAGATGCATTCTGGATAACTGGTTGGGCATAAACACAACATTCACCGATTAGATTAGTAGTACATATGTTAGCTACAACTGCGACTGCACATGCCGTAAACTCATCGAAAATTTTGAGTCCATAACAGATCAAGTTTCAGATGAATATTTATAGAGCATTTCGACGTGACGTATCTGTGACGTCAGCTGAGTGACAGCTTCGCGCATCGTTCTGCGCATGCTATTTCTTTACCTAAACGTATTATTTAGCAATGTCGGTAATCCCTAAAAACTACGTGTAATCGGACGAGGTTCACTGGGTTTTCGGATTGCGAACCCTCCCCTCTGTGAAGTATGTAAACAAACTGTAGCAAGCAACAGGCGTTGGAGTTCAGATAGCAATCCATGCAATTTAACATGTATCTTTATCCCCCGCCTCCCCCCAAAAAATTCACCCTCCCCATTTTATTGTAAATATTTATTTCAGTGTGCATGAAAGAATGTACATTATTTATTTAGAATTGTCGTAAAAATTTTAAAGCTGTACGTAACTAATTAAACTCTCATTGCAAAATTAGATATTCTTTCTAGTTTAGGATTGTGATATTTTTTTTCATTATAGTTTGATGCTTTGACTAGATAGGTTTATCCTTAGATTGACATGAATTTTAGTGCATGCTTTCTATGGATAACACTTTCTGGTGTGATTTCTGTTCTTAAATGGGCATATAAAATTCATTAGAATAAATGAATAAAAAATATTAAAGAATTGGTTTGTTAATTATTTTTTTTAAACATATTTTGATTAAAAATCAATTTATACATTGTTTACAGAACTAGTTTTGTACCAGTGGTTGGTTTATTAAAAAAATAAAATAAATTAAACAGTTAGTTTCTTATGTTGAAACTGCCATATGATGTGTTTATGTACAATTACTTATTGTTGCTTACCCTAAAAAAAAAAAAAAAAAAAAACCTCTAGAATCTACTCCTTTATAATCACTAAACTTGGCTACTAGCCTTTTTATTCTTTTGCAGTATTCTAAATTAGGTATGCAGTGGAACTTCAATATCTTGAATAAATGTGTTTTTCCTATTAAACTGACACCCTCTTTTATTTCACCTTGCTGTCTTGATTTTTTCTGTGTTTTCTTCGACTTCATGAAATGAAGGTTCTACTCTTCTTGCGTCCATGGACAGATGATTAAATGGTTACACTGTACTTCGTTAAAATAAATCCTTATTCTTTCACCTAAATCTATTTCCACTCTGTTCTGCGTGTAACTAATATTAGGATTAGAAATTATTCTGAAGATTCTTAGATTTTTCGGTACTTGCGTATTATCCCGTTGGTCATTTCCAATAAACTATTTTTTCGTCAAATGTGCTGGCAAACTATACTATTAATTGTATCTAAACCATTAATAATTTCATGCATTCAGCATTTAACTTGGCGAAAAATCACTCGTCTTGTTTGACTGCCGGGATAATACGCAAGTACCAATTTTTCTTGATGAATACTGTTTTTATCTGCTGTTTACATTCAAGAACCTAAATCATTTTATGCAGCCAAAGATCGTCAAACATGATACTTTTTTTGTAAATAACTTAAGTAATTTAAATCGTCTGACTGACATCTCAATTTTTTTTCTATCTATCACTTGCTTGCACATAGTCTGGCTACTGTATAAATTATGTGAATACATATTTTCAAGTAACATTGTAATTTATGATAGTGTTGAAAAAAAATTATCTTGCATACAATCATTATGGAAGAAAGTAACTGCAAAAATTTATATACAACTCCTTTTATTATGATTGCTTTGTTTGTTTCATTATTTCACATCCTTCAACTAATAAATCTGATACGGACACCACATGACTTCCTTGTACCTCTATTAAATCAGAAATATTTTCAGTGCACTTCATCTAAACTTATTTCGTTTGAAAGAGACAAAATACTGCAATTCTAAAGTTTACCGCCAAGCTGAGTTCAATTTTAAAGATTTGTTTCACTTAATTGGGCAGTATTTTGACAAAAGCCAACAAGCTTGAGATAGTTAGCGAGATTTCAGTCACAGCTGAAATAGTTATTCATCACAGATTTTTAATGAAACGAACATATCTATAGACCCTTAATGTATTTTAAATCTTTTGGGTGACCCTGTAAATAAATTACTCTCAACAGCAATCAAAAGCAAAGTTACATGTTACAATAGTTCTAACTACAAAATTTTAACATTCTATGGTTAAAATGGTGGTTTTAGTCATGCAAAATGCGTAATTATTTTTGGCGTTAAATTGGCAATATTTCAGCAAAACTTCACAAGGTGGATGGCAAATAGTGAGATTTTGTGCATGGACCAAACAATGACTGACTCCAGACATTAATGTATTGGAATTCTGGTTGTTGCATATTATCCCGGTAGACATTCCTGCCAAATTATTTTTTTTTTGAAAATGTGCTGGCAAACTGCTGCCAGTTGTATTCAGAACCATCATGATTTCAAGTAACCTGCATTTATCTAAGCGAAAAATCGCTCGTCTTAGCAGGCCGCTTGGATAACATGCAAGTACCAAAATTCTTTTGGGTGGTCCTGCAAACTCTCCAAAAGATTGGAATCAAAAATCTAGGTGTACAACTAGATGTTACAACAGTCTTGTATATAAAATCTCAGCAATCTACGACTAATAGTTTTTGAGATATGCGAATGAAATATATACACCAAAAGTTGCCAAGTTTGGAGACTTTTGACGCAGTTTTTGAGGGAGGTGGCTGATCGTCACCGGACCATTATCTAACCATATGGTAACTGTAAGCGCTCCTATAGACTCCTGTTCGCATACTTCTGTTACTGAAAATTTCATCAATTGTAGTTTAGCCCCTAGTGGTGAAATGTTTTGGATTAGTGCATATTGGAAAATCTTTCACCGACACACTAGTTGTGATTGAACCGAAAAACATGGTTGCACGATGTAATCACTAAAAGTGATTATACCAAGTCCCAAGAATATTGAAAATGTGCCATAAACCAAGAAACTTGAAAAGTGTCTACTTGCCACACCGTGCTAGAAAGAAATAGCACCCAAGTGCTAATAAGGTAAAAGAAAAGACTATGTTAAGAAAAAATTCCTCTTGTTAATTTTCAAAGAGTTAACACTTTTTAAATTTGCTTACAACTACCATACAAAAAAATTCCCAATAAGTAAAATGTACCCCATGCACAAATGAGATTATGTACAAAATTTCAGCCTTTCATCATAAAAGGTCTTAAGAGATATCTATAAACAAAGATGATTGGGGGTCTATACTTGAATTTGAATGTAACATATTCTTTCAAATTATCCATATGACCCTTAAAATGTGATTTTTTCCCTTACAGAGCTACTGAAAAGTGGTTTAAGTCAGTACGTATTATCTTCATACATTTGACACTTTTCTGGATATAATTCTCAAATTTTGTACATCACCTCATTAGAATATGGAGCACATTTTACTGATTGGGGATATTTTTGTATGCGGGTTATATACAAAAAGTGTAACATTTTGGGAATTAACGAAAGAAATTTTTCAATGAGAAAACATGTAATTCTCCAGGGCTAGCGGCAATTTCTAGCAAAAAAAGGTGCCGGAGCCTTAATATTCTTATGTTAATACTCAGTAGCAAACTGCAAACCCCTGCAATATGGGGTTGGTAGCACATTTAACCAGGGTGCGAACTGAACATTTTCTCCAGGGAATTGGAACATTTTCTCCATTTGAGAGAAAACATTCTCCAGGGGGGGACACTTGAAAAGGAAAAGGAGGGAAGATGCAAATGCTTTACTCACATGATGTTACTTGACAAATGCAGTCGCCGACAAGTGTGGGAACTGACTTATATTCAAACTAAAGTCATATATTGTTTATTCTATGGAATCAGAGATACACAAGCTACATACAATGTACCTGTATTGGAAGCCACCCTTGAGGGGTTTTAGCTTAAAAAAGAGATGAAATTTTAAGGTAGTCCCCTTAGAGTACAGTAACAAACTAACATACAACCTTCATTTTGAGTTCTTGACTTCAATCCCAAATCTTCACTCACCAGTTTAACATTTCTTAAGCAGGGGAAAAATAGTATCCCTGGCAGGGATCCATTAATATTTCTCTAGCCAGGGACATTACATTCTTCAGCCGGGGACGATCCCCGGCATCCCCCCCCCCCCCCCCCGTCAATTCGCACCCTGCATTTAACTAAAATAACGATAATTTAAAGATTTTCCCATATAATAATTATTTCACAGAACAGTGAAATAAAATTAAATAGTCGGAAATTAGCAGGAAGAAATATAAACATTATACAGAAAACACCCAAATTCTGATGGTCTTAGGACTCTCAAATCTGGTCGAGGTGAAGCGAATATGATTTGTCTTGTCTGCTAAAATCAGTTTGTGCTTGAAAAGGGGAAAATTTATGAATTAATGTACTAGTGTTGGGCTTCGGAGCAAAGTATTCATGAGCTTTGCTGGGTTTTGTCTAATATGTAAAAATTCAACCAGAAAAAAGAAATACAGGGTCAGAGTTCCAGCTTTTGATTTCTGTTCTGATTCTAACTTGAAACAAAATTCAAAAATGTAATTGTAGAATTGTTTAGTACAGTTTTATGAGCTAACATTGCAAAACAGAAATGTTTTCCATCTTATAATAAAAAGGCAGAAGCTTTAAGTAACATAATGGAATTATAAATTTACATTTTGCACTCATGTTTACTGTCAATTTAAATAATTATGCAACTAAGTAAAGATTACATTAATTGGTCTACGTCTTTAATTTAGTTGATTTATTGGATTATTTTTTTAATTCATATTCATACGTATTAAATTAATTACATGTACAAATATGTTATGCGATGCATAGGTTACACTTTTTTTATTAATGGGATAACTGGTCTTATTTTACAGGCATTTACCTATTTAAAAGAACACTATGATAAATAATAACAAGCAGTACATTTTATTGTTTATAAAAGAAAAAACAATCTGAATATATCGTAATAGGAATTTAAATAAACACTTCTTTAATATAAATATTAATGGAATTTGATGTTTTCTAGGGCATACAGAATATCCGATGAATTATAATTCAAAAATCAACTTTATTCTTGCATAAATCTCACAACTTAAGAAAATTTCACATGCACAACATGATATTTGTAAACAAACAGTAATCCGAATAACCTGCCGAATCTTAAAATAAATGTTGTGTTCATTCCCGCACATAATGTTGTCTTTCCGAACGCAGTACCAGCGGAAAAAGTCGCTTGAAATATCATTAAAATATTATATGTTAAGCTTTTTAAAATATTAAACGCCACCTGGGACACAAAAGTCGAAGGTTTGATTAACAAATTCCATCCATTACAATCATCCAAAAAATTAAATTTAATACTTTTTTTGAATGTTGAAAATCGAGTTTTTCCCATTGAAATACATTACGAGAACCCCAAGCTGTCACGCAAGACGGCGACCAATCGCAGAGAGGAGAGCCACGTCGAAATGCTCTATTGTTCAAGACATTGTCTGCTATGAATCCACTCACTAAGATTCATTTACTTCACTTTTTTCCTCTGTATGCTATTCTTTGTGGTGTCATCTAGTAATTAATAAACTCAAACTTCCAAATGCCGATAAATATAATGCTTTTCTTTTGGAAAAAATATAAGTTTAATTGATTGCAAAATGATTCCGGATAATTCATTTTCTGGATAACTGGTTTCCAGATAAGAGGTTCCATACTGTAAAACCAGCATTGGAAATAAATATTCCATTTTGAGTAGCAGTAATACTCCTCAAATTCTTATATTGAGAAGCAGTTTTACGTCATTTACTAAATTACAATTTTGTGTTCAAAGTAAAAAAATTTTAATGAACAGTACTTCAATAACAAACTTTTATAAAATGAAACCAGTGCAAATGCAGTTAGAAGGACTCACTGTCTAATACTTCCATTTATTGAAAGGATTAGTTTTTGAAGTAGATTCCATACAAAGTCAAATCCTCTTCTCATATGGTCAAGCAGAAGGGCATCTAGCGCTTATTTTTTAAATTTTAATTTAGGTGCAGCTGTTTCTGGATTAAAATTTGAAAGCCCTGGTTCCTCTAAAGAAATTGTCAGAAAGTTACTCAATACCTCTGTACTTAACCAGATTCTGGTAAAAGTTTTTATCAGTTTCACAGCAGGAAATGCATTTTCTATTTTGGTATTTGACACGGATAATATTGTATCTATAACATGCAATGTCATTTTATTTATTCATTTTTTTTTTATTCTTTGGACTATTTTAAAATGTCTCACGTTTTTTGCATTGCAAAATTTTGCTGTAATCTGCACAATTGTATCATCTCGTATATGTTTTGAATTGCAAACTGTGATGTGATATTGCTTATTTACAACCCTAATTAAAACGGATCATTTGTTGCCATATACATGAATATGGATGCTTTTGTCTGGAAATTATTTTATAGAATACATCTACTTGAAGCAATAATTTCATGCAAAATGTGTGAAATATTCTGCTACAATGATAACTTTTAAAACCTGTAATGCATGGACTAAAAAAAATTTTAGTGATTAAAATCACATTTTTAAAAATTTTAGCATGATTTTAAGTGCATTAAATTATCAAACCAAGTAGATTTTAAAATCTGTAGAACCTCCTGTTATATCTTATTACAGCAGTAGTTAAAAAAAAATCATGCGATTTTGAAGCATAACTATAACTTTGTAAACACTTGAAAATTTTTATGAAGTCTCTTACCAGTGCTCGAAAATTCTATTGCCCGACATGCCTAGGGCATGTAAAAATTCAAATCGGGCGTGTATTTTATCTCCGTACATGCCCAACTGGGCATATAAATATATTTCAGCACAAAATATCTTTTACAAAATAAATATTTTGCGCTTCATTTTCAAAATACCAACATCCTTCATATGCATGCCATATTAAAAGTATACAATAGTCTATCTCCTCTCTTCATAAACTTTCTTTTAACTTCGTATATGCATCTGATGCATACACTTTTTTAAAACATTTTTGCAAGTATTATTGCAACAAGTTGAGAGATCCGCATATTTATCTCTTTCTCTACTGAAGCGGAGGAATTGGGAAAAAAATAACTCTTCCTCTTCTTTACATCACACCAGTGGCGGCTCGTGGGTTATTTAAATGGAGGTTCTCACAATTAATTTCGAAAATTAAATATGCAGATACGACGCACCTTAAAAGTTAAAATATATTTGCATTTCCAACAGTTAAAGGAAAACAATGCACGCAACTGAAAGAAAACAAGTCATCTCTGATCTTAGATTTCGTCGCTAAGATAAGTTTTAACAAAAATATTGTCTTGATTTTTTCTCTCAATTTTTTTTCTGAAGGATGACATTGAAAAATGTCGTAGCTGTAGCTCCGAAAAACTTATTTGGCTCTCATCTTAATTATTTACACCAGTTCGTAAAAAATACAGTAGTGAAAAATCATAAAAATAAAGAAAATAATAAGAATATGAAAAAAATGGAATAACTAACTGAACACAACAAGCCAAGAGAGAATCCAGAGGAAAAAGCGGCAAATGATCTGCTGAGAGTAAAGTAAAATTGTGCGAACGAAAGCGCCTCGCTTCCCCCGCAACTCTCTCTCACTCTCTGTGCGTCTTTCCTCAGAGACCCGTTGAAAGGGCCACTCGAGTCGATCGTACGTGCGAGCGATGAAAGACTATGCTGTAGTAACCTACAATACAGTGTGTTAGCTATTATAAACGCGTTTAATAATAGTGGGGGGGGGTGGGGGAGAGTAAAACACATGTTTTAAATTCACAAAAATCTAAAAGTGTACTGAATATATATTTTTTAAATTTAATTTGTTAATGTGTTTATTCTGTAGTTTTTCCCTCTGGGGTTCACGTGCTCATGTGCTCAAATGGAGGAGCCGCCACTGCGTCATACCAAGGCATGGGTGGCAACAGTGAGAAAATGACTGCACGTTTTAGTTTGAGTGGAATTCCGACTTCAGGGTTGGTGTTTTGTCCACTTTTTGTAAAAAGTCTGGGACACTGGACAAAAATGGACAGAACTGGAAGCAAAGAACAAAATTGGACAAATGGAAAAATTAAAAATCACGTAATTAGAATATTCTTATCATGCATGTTTCGTTACCATGCAAAAAAAACCTGTATTCCTGCATTTTAACAAAGATATTAATGTAACATTTTAACTAAAATAAGAATATTTTTTAAATTATTCATTAAAAGTCATCAGATATGAATCATATATAGCCCAATAAATTCACAAAGAAAAGATAAACTACATAGAACAGCAATTAATTTTATGAAATACTTTGCTGAAAAATTAAATTAACAAAAATAAAATAATAAATTAGTTATTAAGTGATTAATTTAATTACATTGTACATGAAAAAAGGGGTTTCTTTTATGGTATAGCATAAACTTAAGCATTTTTATTGAAAAAATAAAATAAAATAAATTATTTTTGTTTTTACAGACTAATTTCTAAATACTATGTAACAGCTTAGTACTGAGGAAACAGTAAACACTTTCACAATTGTATTTTTAAATTAATTATATTTCTAAAACTTTTGTTCGAGATGAAAAATTCCTTCATTTGAAAATCAATCATTTGATGCATACTAAAATTAGTTCTGCTTCAAACCTGAATCACACTAAAAAACTAGAATAAATACTAAAATTCTGAACCAAAACTAAAAAGGAAAATTAACTTAAATTTACTTTAATTCACCTTCATTCAAGAGCCAATTCTATGCTACATACTACAGTCACAATAAGTTTTTTCCCAAGACAATCTTTTCTCACTCATATTGTGATGCATCAGCAGTGCAGTTGGATGCTTGATTTAGTAGAGTTAAGTGAACAAAAAATTATGTTCTCTGAGTCATACCCAGACAGCACATAAGCTTAAATCAAGCTCGACATTTCTTTGAATTTGAAATATTAATGCACGCTTGACAGTTCAATTCATTTTAAGCTTGCAAGCTTGGAGATTACAAAGAAATGAGTCAGAAAATATTTTCCCACCGAATTTAAGTCATTTGAACTGTCAAGCTTGAATACAACTTGATTACTGCTTGATTTGGAAAGCCACATAACAAATAATTTATCATCAATCATAAATGCGCTTAACCATAGAATTTAAAAAAAAAAAAAAAAGATTCTATATTTCCAAATATTTAAATTCTTGAAAATAAAATACAAATATACTACAAAATTGATTTCATAAGACAATTCTATAATCCAGATTTGTTTTGGTATGTATGAAAAAATAGATTTTGAACATTTTTAGATGGCTTACACTCTAAAAAATACCTGTCAATTTTACGGGAAAAACAACTGTAAAACACGACAATATTCTACCGTATGGCATTTAACGGTAGAATAGTAGTAGATAGCAAGTTACTATACATGCACATCCCAATATAACAGTAATAAATAAGGAAAACCATTATTTTTCACATGCCCTTCAAATGAATATTCTAGACGTACTATATTCTTGCTGTCTAGACCAGAGCATATGTTAATTTCTCAATTTGTTGCAATCTGAATGTATGACTCTCACATATTGCTGTTGAAATTACAAAAATGGAATTTTGAGAATAGTGTGCTAAGTGAAACATAATCTCACAAACTATTTTTTTTTTTAATTTTCCACTTATGGAAATCTACCCTCTCACGGGATACTATTTATCCCCTGCTGGAGAAATGTTAAAATTTGTCTCCGTCCTTACAAATTTAACAGTACCTAACAATTTTAAGTATTGAAAATAGAAATTCTTTTTTTATTTACTAGACAAAGGAGAAAGTTACAAACACCCCTTTGAAATCGATATATACATGCCTGATGCCACTTCTCATTCTGCAACAAATTAAGACTGTGAAATGAACGAACAAGCGCTGTTCCGCCGCGAGCCGAATTTGAATGTGGACGTAGAATCAACATAGGCAGGAATATATGTGCACAGAAAATAAGGGGTCAACTTTTGCCTTAGGGGCCTGGGGGTGTCTTATAGTTTATTTTGGCAAGACTACTTCAACGTATGGTTACCATGCTGGAAAGAGCAAAAAAGCAAGGGATAACACTGCATACAAAAATCCAGGGGGGGCATTTCTTAGCAGAAATTATTCGCATTTTGCCAGCAGTGCTAATTTAACACTTGAAATTATGAGACATCATTAAGAAACTAAAAGTTCTTTAATTAAAAGAAACATCGTAAAGTTCAAATACATTCACGCTCGCTCAGCGTCTTACAGGACTAGCATACACAGAAGATACAGAAGCTAGAATTGAATAGGCATGCAATAGAAATGCATAACTCGCAGGCAAAAGGAACCACATTATATACGTACATTACATTACAATTCACATGTGCAACAGTTAATTTGCATAAAACAAAGTTCTGACCGGCCAATCAGAAACAAAATGTCTCCGTTACTATGGAGATATGCTGCGGCGATCACGGCTCATGAGAAAACTGAAAAGAAGAACCGCGGGAGAAAACGTGACGTCACGCGGCGAGTGAAGTCGCCGACGATCTTCGGCGAACGCCGGAGAGGGGAAACAAACGCGCGGGAGGCTAGCAAGCGGCCCCCTCTCATGCACCGTGATCGCACACAAAAAAAAGTACATTATCAAAACATGAAAAATTCAAAATTACTTTCCCAAAACCTTTACACATTTAAATTCAAAACATTTTAGTATATATATATATTAAACGATGCAACACAATACAATGCAATACAATAAACCTTATTAGACATATTCTGCAGAATTATTTACAAATACATATTAAATTTTTTTTTCTTATCACATACCACAAATATTCCTATGCAAGAAAACAATATATTATACACTTCTTTCAAATATAATCTCACAAAACTTATTCAGTCCATGTTTGTGGAGTGGCTTTGTAAATACATCAGCTAAGTTTTTTTTACTATGAACATATCTAAGTTCAAAAAGTCCATCATTTACTAAATCCCTTATAAAGTGTAGTTTTACGTCAATGTGCTTAGATCGAATATTCTCAATAGGCGATTTTGCATATCTAATCACGGCCTCATTGTCACAAAATATCTTATTGTCTTTTAATTGTAATTCAGCAATTCCCAATTCATTACATTCATCTAAGATGTGTTTTATCCAACTAACTTCTTTAGAAGCTTCCGTTAAAGTAACAAATTCCGATTCCATGGTAGAAAGACTTACAAACTTTTGTTTGAACGTACGCCAAATTACGTGCGCATTACTCATGAACAGCAATATCCCACCCATAGAAATGCGATCATCTCTATTGGATGCGAAGTCTGAATCACAATAACAGTTAATTTCTACATTAGTTACATCTGACAAATTAAGTTTATAATCTCTTGTATATTGAACATAACCCAATAATGCGTTCCAATGCTTTACACCGGGGTTTTCTTGGAATTGTGCTAAAATATTTACAGCATAACAAAGGTCTGGTCTCGTACGGTTCGCGAAATACGACAAACATCCCACAACGTTTCTATATGGTAACTTTAACATTTCATTTCTTTCCGATTCTGATGCAGGACTGTCCGTCTTTGACAGGATACAGCCTTTCACAATGGGGAGAGTATTGGGGCAGAGTGCGAGTGGTAGAGGAATTAATTATATGGCTTTCACACATTTAGAACATTTATTAACGAAACATAACATAGCACAACATATAACATCGACGAAAAAACATTGGAATAAGTAAAACACAATAAGGGGTAACTAGGGGCAACGGAACAGCATGTTGCCATACTAT
The DNA here is from genome assembly GCA_038373885.1 of Cheiracanthium punctorium. Taxonomy (NCBI): domain Eukaryota; kingdom Metazoa; phylum Arthropoda; class Arachnida; order Araneae; family Cheiracanthiidae; genus Cheiracanthium; species Cheiracanthium punctorium. Next base: position 241,890 of record JAWZYV010011701.1, on the reverse strand, counting down.
AAAAAGGTTAACAATGGGAAAGATTATTATTTGTGACATCACAGTCACTATTTGACTTTAATAATTATCCCCAATACCCCCACTTTATAAAAGTCCAAATAGTTTAGAAATGCCAGACAAACGTTCGGCTGACGTGGCTTTGGTTAAACAATCAGCTAAATTATTTTCTGACTCTACATAGTTGACTGTCATCAAGCCTTCTTCAATTTTCTCTCTCACAAAATGATGCCTGATGTCAACATGTTTAACACGTCGAGAGTTGATTGGATTTTTGCTAATGCATATGGCACCTCTGTTATCACAGTATAATTTGACTGTTTCATTTTGCAGATTTTTCAGTTCTTCTTGTAATTGCTTAAGCCATAACAGCTCTTGTGTGGCTGAACTTATAGCCATATACTCAGCTTCTGTTGTGGACAATGCGACTGTTGTTTGTCGCTTTGAGTTCCAACTGATGGCTCCGCCTGCATTTATAAAAACATATCCAGTTGTTGAACGACGGTCATCTTTGTTGTTAGCCCAATCGGAATCACAGTAACCACATAAACTATCTCCATTTTTGTAAAAATGCAACTTTTTTGTTAATGTGCCTTTTAAATATCTAAATATTCTTTTAACTGCAATCCAATGTGCCTTTCCTGGATTGTTACAAAACTTGCTTAACAAACCAACTGCATGAGCAATATCTGGTCGAGTACCTTGTGCAATATAAAGTAAAGAACCAATTGCCTCACGATATGGGACGTTTTCCATTAATTTTCTTTCTTCTTCTGATGCTGGACACATATCTTTGGATAAATTATTTTGAAGAGTTAAAGGAGTTGATGTACCTTTACAATCTTCTAAGCCAAAACGTTTCAGTATGTCTTTAATAAATTTAATTTGATCAATAGCTATAGAATCTTTTTGTTGAACAATATTTAGGCCAAGAATGTAATGAGCTTCACCAAGATCTTTTACGGGAAATTGTTTGTTTAGCTTTTGAAATAGTTTATCTTTACGTTTCTGATTATTCGTAATAATTAGTAAATCATCAACATATACAGCAACTATAAAGAATTCCTTACCTTTAATATTGAAGAAGATGCAAGGATCTACTTTAGATCTTTGTAAATCCATTTTGAGTAAGCAATCACTTAACTTTTTATACCAAACTCTGCTGGCTTGCTTCAAACCATATATTGATTTATTTAAGCGGCAATAACGATTTGGAAAGTGTTCCGTTTCAGGTAGTTCCATATAAATTTCTTCATCAAGCTCAGGATGGAGAAATGCTGTTTCCACATCCATTTGAAATGGCTAAAGATCGTGTTTCACTGCAAGAGATAAAAGGTAACGAATGGAACTTTGGCGAATTGTAGGTGAAAACGTTTCTTCATAATCAATCCCATATTTTTGAGAGCATCCTTTAGCAACTAGGCGAGCTTTATATCTTTCTACTTCTCCATTTGCTTTGTATTTAGTCTTGAAAATGCATCGACTTCTGATCAGTTTCTTATCAGATGGTAGGTCACAGTAGGTCCAAGAATTGTTGGCAAGATGAGCGTTTATTTCATCTTCAACAGCTATCGTCCATTTATCAGCTTCAGGTCTTTTCATTGCTTCTTCGTACGTTTCTGGATCTTGATCATCAAAAATGTTAGCTTGATAAACTATGAAATCGTCATTAAAATATTTACTGTTTGGAGTGATAATTCTCTTGGGATATCGACTACTGTGAGATTCTTCTATTTCTTCTTTGGCTTCATCGTCAGTTACAGTTTCCTTTTCTTCATGTTTATCTATAGACGTGACATTCTCTTCTACTTCATCTTTGTTAGTTTCTTTAATTTCATCAGCATCTTCGGGTGGTTGGGATAAATTCTTCATAATTTCATTTTCAAGGAATATAACATCTCGGCTAATAATTACCTTTCTTGTAAGTGGTTTGAAAATGCGATAGCCTTTACTGCCTTCTGCATACCCTATGAATATTCCTTCTTCAGATTTAGCATCCCATTTCTTCCTAAGGGAGTCTGCTATATGCACCATTACTTTGCATCCAAATATCTTCAGGTGCGAAAGATCTGGCTTTCTTTTTGTCCAGACTTCTTCAGGTGTCTTAAATTTAACAGCTTTCGTGGGTGACCTGTTTTTCAGATAGTTTGCTGTGTTAACAGCTTCCGCCCAATGTTCTCTCGGTAGACCTGAGTCGAGCAGCATAGTACGAGCTTTTTCAACAAGAGTTCTATTCAGTCGTTCTGCGACCCCGTTTTGTTCAGGTGATCTGGGAACTGTCGTTTCATGTCTGATTCCAGATAACTTCCGATGTCGCTCAAGGTCTTTATTCACATATTCTCCACCATTGTCCGAGCGAAGGGCTTTGATTCTCTTTCCTGTTTGGTTTTCAACCAGAGCTTTAAATTCCAGGAATTTATCTTTAACTTCATCCTTTGTTTTTAGAAAATAAACAAATGACTTACGGGAGAAATCGTCTGTAAACGTAAGAAAATATCTTGATCCACCAATGGAAACAGTTGACATAGGACCACATAAGTCTGAGTGTACAAGTTCTAGAACAGACTTAGAACGATTTTTCGATGCGTGCGGAAAAGGTTGTCGGTGCTGCTTGCCTTTAACACATGTGATACAGGGCTCCTTTGGATCAGCTTCACAAGAAATTCCTGTAGACATTTTAGAAATCAATAGCTTCATATCTCTTCTATTTAAATGAGCTAAACGGCGATGCCAGACATCGTGAGAATTCAAAGTTGCCACTGACGCTTTAACTTGCAAAGTGTCCAATTTGTACAATACATTATTTTCTGAAGCTGTAGCAAAAATGAACTTTCGAGGAATTTCAATTACCGACTCAGTTATTTTGCAACCTTGTCTGTCGAACACTACTGATTTGCCTTTCTTCACTATTTGAGATATAGAAAGTAAATTTGTCGTCAAATCTGGAGCATGAATGACATCATTCGCCTTAACAGTGTGTTTATTCGCTAACTGAATATCAACATCACCAATTCCAGTTGCCGGAACAGAATTACCATTTGCAACATCAATATTTCAATTAACTTCAGGTTTAAGGTTCTTTATCCAGTCACTTCTAGGAGTCATGTGATTGTTACATCCAGAGTCCAAATACCAGTCTGTTGGTTGCTTTTCATCATTTTCAGTAGATGTAAATAAACTACAAGCTTTATTATGTGGTTCGTTCTTGTATTTAACCGTATTTCTTCTTGGTTTTAAACATGATGAGCTAAAATGGCCAAATTCATTACAATTATAACAACGAGCTTTGCGACTGTCTTTATGCTTACGTTTTTGTGAAAATTTGTTCGCTGACTTCCCATAAAAAGCATTATCAGAGGATGTTAATGTTGAACACATGTCCTTAATGTTTTCTTGTAATAGCAAATTTTTCACAAATTCGATTGTTATTGTCTGATTGGATCCCTGTATTCCAAGAATTAGCGGGCGAAATTTTTCTGGCAACCCTCCTAAAATAATACCACCAATAGTCTCATTTTCAAGCGGCTTTCCAATGTTTTCCAATTGCTCTGCGATAGAAGTAATATGATCTATATATGCGGTCATAGAAGAAAATTCTTCATATTTTGTTCTAAATAGAGAGCCATATAAACCGATTCTTCGAACTACACCGTTATCCTCATATGTTCTTTGAAGAGACATCCAAGCTTCTTTAGCAGTTATAGCCTTTTTGGTTTCAGCTGACGCAATGGGCTTAATCGATAAATTTATCTTAGCTAGTGCTCTTTTATCTAATTCTGGATCAATATTATTGCCTTCAATACAATCCCACAAACCGGCATGTACGAGAAAGTTTTTCATAAGAAATTTCCAATCGGCGTAGTTTCTGCCATCTAAATGCTTTGATTCAGGTAAACCCCCACTTGATGTGGACACGGGAGTTTTTTTAACATTTAGTTGCGTTTGTAATTGTTCAATTTGAAGCTGTAAAGCTTTAATCGCTTCATTTTCTGCCATAATGAAAGCACTTTAAATCTTTTTGAAGAATCAGTTCGAATACGAAAAATTAAACTTAGAATACGAATAAAATTTTATATTTCATACCTTTATCACAATCCTCTACGCTATTTCTGGGCCACCATAACCTATTGGGGCAGAGTGCGAGTGGTAGAGGAATTAATTATATGGCTTTCACACATTTAGAACATTTATTAACGAAACATAACATAGCACAACATATAACATCGACGAAAAAACATTGGAATAAGTAAAACACAATAAGGGGTAACTAGGGGCAACGGAACAGCATGTTGCCATACTATAAAAAGGTTAACAATGGGAAAGATTATTATTTGTGACATCACAGTCACTATTTGACTTTAATAATTATCCCCAATAGAGAGTTGATAGAGGAAAATTAAAACTTTTGTATTGTTTGCAAATTTTATCATTGTACTTGTGTTGGTGTATGTATAACTTTCCAAACTTTTCTTCAAATTCAATTCCTAGAAGCATTTTTGTTTTTCCTAAAACAGTGATGTCAAATTCATTTTTAAACAAACTTACAATGTGGTTGACGCAGTCCAATGTTTTTCCAAAAATTAAAATGTCATCGACATACACGAGAAGAACAACATTATCACTATATACGTATGTACAATTACTCCATTCTAGTCTTTTAAATTTTAATTTTTCTAGTGTTCGGTCAAGTTCACAAAACCATTCTTTACCGCTCTGCCGTAAACCATACAAAGCTCTTTTAAGTAGGCAAACGTGATCAGGATGGTTGGGATCTTTGAATCCCTGTGGCTGATACATATAAACTTCTTCCTGTAGAGGTGCATACAAATATGCACATTTAATATCGATTTGACAGTAACACCAATTAAAGAAACATACAAGAATTGAAAAGAATAGTCTGATTAATGAAAAATTAACTACCGGACTAAAAACTTCGTCATATGTGTCGTTTCTATATTGCGCGAATCCTTGTGCTACAAGTCTGGCCTTATATTTTACTATCCTATTATTTTCATCACATTTTAAATTATATACCCAGCAGTTCCCTATAATTTTTTTATAATCAGGTTTAGGGACTAGTTCCCACACATTACTCGCATGCATCATCTTTAATTCTTCGGCCATGGCACACTGCCATTTTTCGATTTCCGGAGACGATATACATTCATTATAATTAGTGGAATTTTTATTTCTATATTAAGCGCTTCGGGTTGACAATTGTCCGTTGTTTCATCTAAATTTATTTGATCTGCCACTTTTCCTGAATAAGTGTTCTTACCACTAAAATCAAACAGATTACTATCAAATTTAATGTTATGCGCTTTACAGTATTTCTCTACCTCATTACCGGATCTTAAACGCATATTTTTACCCTCAATGTTATAATAAATATCAACTCGTGTTCCATCATTTCGTGGAACAGCACGTCTAATCCAAATGATGTTTTCATCTGGGGGAGGGTGATTTCACCATGCATTTGCTCAAGACTGGTTAAATCCATATCATTTTTTTGAAAATATACAAATCTTTTATTACTCTTACTGGGTTCCAGTTCGGCTTCCACACACTTAATTCTCTCACTAAATTTAACATTTGAAATTTCTATTACTTTATTTTCATTTTTAAGAAATATGCGATAACCTCTAGTATCCGACACATACCCTACCATTATGCCGGTTTTTGCTTTTAAACTTAATTTATTTCTTAAATTCTTCGGTGTGTTTACATAGGCTGTGCAGCCAAACATTTTAAAGTAAGAGACTACAGGTTTTCTACCTGTAAAAAGTTCGAATGGTGTTTTATCTTTATTTTTATGACAAATTCGATTCCAAGTGTGTACGAAGCATTGAATTGCTTCGCCCCAAAATTTATTACTTAAACTGCTGGCATGAAGCATAGCCCTAACTGCGTTCATCTCTGTTAAGTTAAATCGTTCACTAACACCGTTTTGTTCTGGTGTGTAAGTATTTGTTCTTTCGGCATGAATACCCTCTTTGTCAAGAAAATTTTTAAAGTCTTTATTACAAAACTCCATTCCATAATCTGTACGCACATTTACAATTTTTAAATTTAATTGCCGTTCCATTCGTCTCTGGTATTTTTGAAAATAATAAAAAACTTCAGACTTTTTCTTCAAAGTAAAAACAGTTACGTACCTAGAGTAATCATCAGTGACAGTTAAGAAATATTGGCTACCGTCAAGTGACACAACGGGCAACGGCCCACATACATCAAGATGCAATAATTCAAGCGGTTTCGAAGATCTAATATTCGATATAGGTTTAAAACTCTTCCTTCGCGCTTTAGCTAGTTTACACGACGTACAAGATTCTTTATTGATTTTTAACGTGGGTAATCCACGAACACTATTATTTTTACTAGTATGCACTAAATAATCCATATTAGCATGATTAAACCTGTAGTGCCAAAGGGCTAATTCACTGGTTGTTTCAGTTGACAGATTATACATTTTACTTCCTACCTTTTTGCCGTCCGTTTTATTTTTAATGTAGTGCGAGGGTTTGAAAAAATAAAGACCATTGGTACGTTTGGCATAAAAAATTGCTTCACCTGCTTTATTATATACCCAAATTTTACCGTTTGTACCTACAAACTTTGCACCAGTACTTTCCACCTTCAAACCAGATATCAAATTCCTACGCAATTTCGGTGAGTACATCACATCCGTCAGCTTTATAATATGTACTTTTCCATTAAGACGTACACCAAACTCTACAGTTCCAACACCTTCTACCTCACTTTCAAAGTTTCCTATCGCGAGAGACATTGTGGTGTTTTGTACTGGTTTATATGTGGAAAATAAACTTTTGTTGTTGCAGAAATGATTAGATGCACCTGTATCAAATACCCAAATTTTGTTTATTACTGCATTAGGTTTACTAGCTTCAACATTAAGGAGATGTTTGTTTACTTTAACATCACAATAATTACTAGATTTTACTTTTCGTTTTGTACCACTTTTATTTCTATTAAAACTAAGCTTTACTCTGCAATTGGCTATTACATGTCCGTATTTTTTACACCGGAAGCAGGGACCTAACTTGTTGGGGTTTTCATTTTTATGTTTTTGCGTGTCCTCAACAGTTGTGGATAACAAAGTACTCTCGTAATTACTTGTGTCCCCCTTCACTTGACGAATGCTTCCCTCCTCTACAAGTAGTTCGTCTAAGATTTTCTGAAAGGTAATGTCCTTCTCTGGCCAACGATAAATCGTTTGTACTATATTCTGAAACTTAGAATCAAATGAGCTGAAATCCCTGATATAACTCCTCAACAGGGTGACCTAAGTCACGTAATTTAAGTACTGTTTTCTTTACTTTAGCAGCAAATAATCCAATTCCTTCTTCAGCAACATAACGATGTGAGAAAAATTCATCTAAAAGTTGTATAGTTCTAGCTCTAGAAGAGGGTTCGAAATGCTTTTTAAGCGTGTCCCATGCAACATAACCCGAATCTACCGTTGATATAAGTGAGCGAAGATCAGGGCTAACACCCAAATATATCGTCGAATATGCCCTCGCTTTATGCAAATTGTAATCTAGTATTTCCTTCTGTATAGCTTTATCATCTAAAGCGGGTTCAGTTTTATCAATAAATTTCTAAACTCCCCTTTCCATTAACAAAACCTTCATGTCATCTTTTCAGGTGTTCCAGTTCGATGCATTAAGCATCTCTATTTGGTTGTGACTTTCGTGAATATGCGAGCACATTATTACCACTTTACAACACTAATTTACAATAAGTATAATAAACACATGCATATGATGAAATTTTAAATATAACTTACAACACGGGAGAGTCCTACTTCATACTGATGAAACCGAAACATTACTACAAGGAAAAGTTCCATAGTCTGCTAAAAGGCTCCTTTAAAGCTTGGCTGAAACGCCGATATGCTCAACCCCTGTCAAAGCAACTCAATAAAAGTCCATTTTCGCGCAAGGAATAACACGCCAGCTTGAAAACAAACACTAAAACGGGGATTCGAAAGCTTGACTGGTGACGGAACTCTTCAAGGCACAAGATGATGATACTTGTAGAATACGACAGCAAGGATGATGATAAAAAAACACTAGAGCCGGAACACTTGCTTCATAACGCCGCTACACTCCTCGGTGAAGACACCTCGGTAACGCCGAACGACGGAAAACACCGGCCGGGACTTGAGTTGAAAATGACAACGCACGTAAGCTGTCATTATTAAAAGTCAGCAATGAGCATTTTTACAATGGGAATGCTCGGCCCATAACCAAAATCTTAGCAGAAATTATTCGCATTTTGCCAGCAGTGGTAATTTAACACTTGAAATTATGAGACATCATTAAGAAACTAAAAGTTCTTTAATTAAAAGAAACACCGTAAAGTTCAAATACATTCACGCTCGCTGACCGTCTTACAGGACTAGCATACACAGAAGATACAGAAGCTAGAATCAAATAGGCATGCAATAGAAATGCATAACTCGCAGGCAAAAGGAACCACATTATATACGTACATTACATTATAATTCATATGTGCAACAGTTAATTTGCATAAAACAAAGTTCTGACCGGCCAATCAGAAACAAAGTGTCTCCGTTACTATGGAGATATGCTGCGGCGATCACGGCTCATGAGAGAACCGAAAAGAAGAACTGCGGGAGAAAACGTGACATCACGCGGCGAGTGAAGTCGCCGACGATCTTCGGCGAACGCCGGAGAGGGGAAACAAACACGCGGGAGGCTAGCATCATTGACCCCCTCCTTGCCCTATGCTGTTGGTGCCCATGCCCCTCACCATCCCCACACAGAAAAAAATTTCTGGCTACGTCTGTGTATAAATACACCATGTACCCATGTACACATAACGTAATAACTTCGAGGGAGCGGCGTCCGAACTCATAGGACACCTCCCCCCCCCCCCCCCCCCGTCTAAGTACGGCCTTGTAGGAAATAGAAATTAATGACTTTTTAATGACCTTTAAATGACTTTTTAATGACCCTACGAATTCTGAAAAACTACTTACTTCTCAATGTAAGTTGCAAAATCACGAGTTTATTTCATAAAAATATGCTATAATTTTTAATGTTAGAACATAAAAAAAGGAAGAAGAGATAAAATAAATAAATGACATGAACACAAATGATTAGGAAATAACAACATTTATGTATACACGCTTTTCTATTATAGATTTTGCATTTGTGTTTTTTTCTCGTCAATTTGCTTTTGCAAAGAGACAAGCTAGCTGCTTTTTTCTCTAGCAAGCTTTCTGTATTTATTTGATTTTACAAAGAGAGCAGTCACTGGACATCTCAGCCTTTTCGGCAAGTTCGTCAGCAGATCTATACAAGTCAGCTATTTCCTGCTCTAAGAAACTTTTTTTTTTTTTTTTTTTTTTACAAATTCTAAATCATCATGAATTAGTTTTCTTTTATTTACTAATGCAGAAGATTGTGCTTCTTTTTCTGATCATCTAAGTATTGTTGGTATTTCATCCTAGAGGATAATGCTGCCTTCCTCATTTCATCATTGATAGGTATTGAATGAATGTTATTAAATTTTTTAACAAAATCATACGCAAGCCTTTTTGATGCATATGAAATTTCATTTAAATTTTCTACCTCCTTACATTTATTTATGGAGAATCCTCTCTCTACCGAGGCTTGTCCATGGGAAAGCAACATTACGATTTGTATGATCTTCCACGCATTTTTATATTGTTCTGACAAATATTGATAACAAAAACTATCCGGACGCATAGTCTTGGAACCAAAATTTTGAAATGCAACTCTAGAGTTCAAAACAACATTTTAAATATATATAAATTTTTATACAAAAAAATACTTTTAATGGAACACAAATGATAATTATTAATTTGTAAATCAATATTTAAAATGTAACATATTATTCATGTGCACAAGAGGTTAACTTGAAGATTAGATTTATATAATTGAGTAGTATTTGATTGCAATTGTACAGAACTGACTAAAAGATTTAGAGGTATTAACAGAGAAATAATAATTCGAAAATATAGCAGTTAAAAATTCTCTAAACTTAAATGTGCAAAAAGTTCAAAGCTTAGTATTTTTAAATTGACTAAGATCTTACTAGCTCTTCGATACACAAAACGTTTTATCCGCAACGTAAAATTATTTACATTTACAAAGCACCTAATGCCATTGAAAATGAAAACACTCTTATTTTTATTTTACTAATTACAAATACATTTGTAAAGTGGGTGAATAGCAATTGGTAGTAAAATTAGCATGTAATAGCTTAGAAAAAAAGTTTGAATAAGTGGTATGTGTTTCATACCACAATGCTCTAATGCAGCATTTCTCAACCTGTGGGGCACGAACCCTAAGGGGGGCGCAGTGCGTTTGCAGGGGAGGGGGGCGAGAAAAATCAAAGAGCAAGTAGTGATGCCTGTTTTTTAAAAAAATCTTATTTATTCTCATTTTTACTCAAAAATATACCTATTTTCGCTGAAAATGTTCATCCAAACTTTAACAATGAACATTGAGTCGAATTTTCTACAAAATGCTACAAAAAGATTAAAAAACTGAATGTATGCTGAAAAATGTGAGGGGGGGGGGGGGCGCCACCGTAATTTAGCCTTTGTTGGGGGTCACGATGTTAAAAAGGTTGAGAACCGCTGCTCTAATGAGTTTCCTCTTAAAAAAATCTAAATATTTTCTTCAAGAAGCGTACTTGTTTTTACAACTAACTTTTTTTAGATTTAGAAGCCGGCATATGTTATTGGTTTAACGTCTGGCATAAATAAAAATGTGCATTTTTTTAATTACTAATTAATGGTTAAAAACTGGTTTAAAAAGCGAACCTATTAAGAAAAGCCTCCCTCCACACCCGAAAGCGAAAGTAAATACAAAATAAATATAAGAGAAATGACGTGGGCAGAGAGAGAATCTTGCACATTCCTCCTACGCATGGGAGAGGAGTAAGATGCGCAGAACTGAATGCGCAATGCTTTCGCTCTGTTTACTCTTCGGAGGAATACCTCACGGGCTAGCCGCAAGTAGAAAAGCACGTGCTCACTTGTTCCGACTGAGGATACTACAATACACACTAAACTCCTAATGACTTCCGAGAATTCAGATGCAATGCAATTCTGTTGAGAAATATTTGGCGAGAAACGATCTACTCTTTCTGATAACCCTTATATAAAGCCGAACAAAGGCAGTCCGGTAGCTGGAACGGGAACGGTACTCATAGAAAACGGAAGGGGAGGAGGGTGGGGAGGCCACCTGCAAAAGGAGCAGTTACACCTCGCATAGCCCTGCCTACGGAGGAAGGGTGACATGTGTTTTCAGTAGCTTCTCGCTCTTTCCTCATAAGTGAAAACCTTCCTGTGACATGTTTTTAGAGTAGCCTGCCACATTTGGCAACTTATTCTGCTTTTGGCTTAAATTTTTAAAATGTATGACTGTAAAGTTAAAATTAATGACTGTAAGGGCCCTATTTTGATGACTGATCAAAATTAATGAGTTTTTAATGACTTTTGATGACCGTGCAAACCCTGAATTGGTGCAAGAATAGATTTCCAGGTATAGAACCCCTCTGTAACTTCATTCCGACCAAGGAACGAGTATTACCTCTGCAGTTTTCAAAGGACTAAGCCAGTTTCTTGGGATCGACAGAACCCAGACAACGCCTTTACATCCATAATCTGGTAAAGAGGTTTAATCGCACTACCTTGAACAACCTCTTGCTCCTAGTATCCAGGAATCAAGAGGACTGGTAGAAGAAACTCCCCCTTTTCCTGCTGGCCTACAGGAGTGCTGTCCATGAGACTACCGGCTTCACACCTTTCCAGATGCTATTCCGAAGACATTTTGTTTTCCCACTGATCTGGTGTTTGGTCGCCTTCCAGATATGCCTTTATCGCCAGAGGAGTATATGGAAAATCTTTGGGCACGGTTTGAAGATGTGCATCATTTTCTCAGGAGCGGATCAACTTGAACACAGAGGGGATGAAGACTCACTGCGACACGAAGGCTATAGGACACGAGTTCAATGTAGTTTACAAAGTTTCGCTATGGAATCCGGCTCAACGCAAAGGCCTGTCTCAGCTGTAATTGCCTTGGGACAGTCCTTACACAGTCTTAAACAGACTGAACAATGTCATCGTAAGGATTCTTAAGTCACCCAACTCGAAACCAAGAGTCATTCATTATGATCAGCTAGCTGTTTTCCGTTGTTGCAATTAATTATTTGACTATTAGATTGTGGTCACTATGGCATAATTCTTCCTTTATTGCTCTCATCTCTCATTTCCTGTCTCTCTCTTCAATTCCTCTTTCTTCAACTCTCTTTTATTCAGTACTTATGCCATGTTTAGAGTAAATAATTGCAACATATTGGTTTTTATTAATGTGTATTCATCTATTATGATTATTCTTTATTAGTGTGTATTTGTTTCTTATTTTCATTATTTATTTTGTGTGTTTGTTTATTATGTTTATTTATTTATTTATTAGTGTGTATTTGCTTTTTGTGTTTATTCATTACTTGCTTAAATTATGTTGTTGCAAGGGCGGATTAAAGGGGGGCAGAGGAGGCGACACCCTTCACCCCCCAAGAGAAAAGAAATTAATGTAAAACATCCTATTTTCCTTCCATAAAATTGATGTATATGTCAATCTTCTAACTAACCGCCCCCACCGACAAACTAACCTTCCCCCCCACCCCCGACAAACTTCCATTAATCCGCCACTGCGTTGTTGAGATCTATCATTAAAGGTTGTATTATAAATATTTGTGTAACCTCCAAACTAGGGAATGTACTGCCCAGGACGCGTATTAACAATCCTTACATTCATTCGGAACCGTATGTTACTTCGGAACACACAACCCGAAATCGAGATCACTGATTGGTTAACTATGATGAGATAAAATACCAGTGAAATAAACATATAGGCAGCTTGAAATAGTTTTAGATGATACGCAATAAAAGAATATACGATTTAAATTACAAGTACATTACGAATCTTATTTTAAACCTTAATTTTCATTGGTGCTGCCATCTGTTATTATAAATTAGACTTATATGACACGTTAAGTACACTTTTGATAGACGATTTTTCAGAAAATATTTGGCACATATTAACAATCCTTACATTTATTCGGAACCTTATACTAGTTCAGAACACACAACCTGGAATGGAGAACGCTGATTGGTTAGTTCACTGATGCCATGCCTACTCACCAATTTCAAAACTGGCAAGTCTGTATGGTAAAAAACTTATGAATTAAAATGATTAATTATCATAAGATGAAATACCAGCAAAATAAACATATAGGTAGCTTGAAGTAGTTTTAGATGATACGCAATAAAAGAATATACAATTTAAATTACGAGTACATTGTGAATCTTATTTTAAAGCTTATTTTTCACTGGTGCTACCATAGGTTATTTTACAAATAGACTTATATGACACGTTAAGTACACTCTTTATAGACGATTTTTCAGAGAATTAAAAAAAAATTGCTAGGCTGTTTTCAAGGTGTGTCTATAATTATAAGGTTTAATTTAATTAAAATTATTATAAACTGAAATGATTCGCATAATACAATTATTCAATATTTATTCAGTAGAATTTTTTTTTCCTTAAAAGTAAAAGAAAATATTTTTTGAAAGATCATGAATATCATTTCTTGAATAATGGTATGTACTCTAAATATTATCTATGTATATATAAATACGCTAAGCGAAACCTTAGTGTCCCTTTTGCAGCGCACTGCGCGAACAGATGTCCGTGAAATTCGGCACAGTTAAAGTTCGTATGGAATTGTTTGTGCGAATATTAAAATTTTTGTGTAGTATGCTAATACATGGTAAAAAATTAGAGAAGTAATTTGGCACGCAGTAGTTTGCGCCAAGTCGGCTGATGGTTCCATTGTTGTGTCAATTTTGAAATAACACTTAGTTTTAGCAGTACTATACGGTTATATTACTACAGCAAAATTTGCCAAAAGTTTAATTATTCCCTAGTTTGGTGATACGCCAATGACTAAAATGTGCTTTAGCAATGTTCTCGGCACATTTTTTAGACGGCGATAAGTGTGCGAAGTGTTGTAAATTCCATGTTTAAAAGCAGTGGAAAAACCTTAAAGGAGAGAAGATTATTTACTATTTGTTCCGGGCAGGTTGCAATCCAAGAGACGATGCACAGAAACGCACCAATTCGACAATTTCTTCATAACCTCCCGCCAGGCAGTATGCTAAAGCAAATTTTCTCTAAAAATATTATTGAAGAAATACCTCAGCAATTAAGAGGGAGCAAAAATAATATTAGTAATGAAGTGTATGGAAATATTTCCGAAAAAGATAACATATTTAAGTCAGTTATAATAGAACCTAAAAATGATGATTGAACTTTTATTAATGTTAATAATTGAATCTCAGGCGCGGATCCAAGGGAGGGCGGTGGGGGAGATCACCTCCTCCTGGGCGAAGTCCAAAAATCTGTTATAATCTGTTAAAATATATTATGAAAGTATAATGAAAATTATGTAGCCTTTTTCTAAGAGGTGTATTGCAGGTATTGATTATATTTATTAATTATAAAATGATTTTGCGTATTCTACCCCCTCTTTCAGGCACAAAATCGCTCCCTCCTTGAGTAATTTCTAGATCCACCCCTGCCGAATATCTGATGAATAGAGAACATATCACTGTAGCTACGATAAAATAATTTGCTGTGATGACAGTGAAATCAATAACTATCCAGTAGAGTTTTTAAATTCTTTGACTGTGATTGGTTTGGTTTTTCTTTTCCTTTCGGTTAGCCTGGAGCAAGTGAAAAATTGCCAAATAATTGTGATCTGCACGAAATTCTTACAAACCTAAAGCAATTTACAGTACATAGTTGTTTATCCCTTTCCATATTTTGGAAGTTCAATTTAATTTTGTATTTTTATTCAATTCCACGCGTTTTCAGAAATTTCCCATTATGTAACCAATAAGCATATAAATTTATTTTTAGTATATTGATATTTTTGTATTTATTTAATTCTGTATCTAAATACTATTTTGTGTATGGATTCAAATTTCCGCCTTTTTTTTTTGGGGGGGGGGGGGGGGCAGACAGTGTTTCAGAAGTAGTCTTTAAACGTTTCCCAGAAAAAACAGTTGGCAGGGTTCGCACCTGGCTAAAAAAAAAAAAAAAGTAACAGAGTTTGCCACCACAAAACTTAGTAAATTGCATCATTATACTAATAAGAAACTTAAATACAAAGGAAGCATTAGTCCATGCAACAGGAATGCGCATCAAGTTTATACATCGTAATGCTATTGTTTGAGAAGTTTAAACAGAACCGCAGGCAATAAAAGAATTTTAATTCCACTTAAAAAATATTCTGGTACTATTTTATCATATCCTTTCAAAAAACTCAATTTCCAAATATATCTGCATTTGCGATGATAGTAAATAAATCTCAAGGACAATCATTCGAAAAAAGGGCAAATTTGTTGAGGCAGCAAGGTTTCATACATGGTCAGTGGTATGCCTCAGCAAGTAGACTTGAATCATTCGACTTTTTAAGATTTTATAACTCCAAACCTAATGGGTCTTTAGCCGAGGATAGTTCTAGGTTAAATTTTCGGAGGGGGCCACTAGACTTTTTAGATTAGCTTAAATTGTTCAAAATGCAAACTGAATGCGTGGAATCCAAGGTCGGTAGAGGGAGATGACTCTATGACCCATTTGGACCATTATTGACCCTCCCATGCTGGAGCTGCCTTTGTATTTAGCAAAATCTGATAGAGTTTTTACAAAAACACCGTCTTCACAGAAAACTGTGGTGGTTGTAAAGTGAAATTGTACAAAAGTGGTCACTAAAGACAGATAGTCTCTTAGCCAAG
Source organism: Cheiracanthium punctorium (assembly GCA_038373885.1). Classification (NCBI taxonomy): domain Eukaryota; kingdom Metazoa; phylum Arthropoda; class Arachnida; order Araneae; family Cheiracanthiidae; genus Cheiracanthium; species Cheiracanthium punctorium. Next base: position 226,010 of record JAWZYV010011701.1, on the reverse strand, counting down.
GAGGTCACTTTAGTAGGTTCCAGTGTATATGGAATGGTGAGACATATTCTTTGAAAAAAGAACTTTATTCACACTCAAATAAAAAAAAAATAATGCTTTATGGTTGAATTTCGACCACTGGCAGACATCTAGATTAATAAATGACTTAAGTTACAATTTGATGCATGAGATTTAATTAATTAATAAAAAAAGGAATTTAAATAATTCATTGGATTTTTTGTTTGCAGTTTAGTTGTACTGTGGATTATTTTTTTAAAAATTTCAAATTAAAAAACATTTAACCACTGTGTTTGTATTAAGTATAATGTTGGATTTCAAGTACAGTAAAACTCGCTTAAGACGCTCCCGCTTAAGAGGCTTTCCCGCTTAAAATGCTTTTTTCCATCAGTCCCTGGACATTTCCTATACTCAGTGTAAAATCCACCTGATAAGACGCTTTTGTTCTGCTTTGTGTCGTCGGTTAAGACGCTGTTGTCGTATTTCTGATGAAGCTTTTCCCCCCCTTTTTGAAAGGCATTGCAATCCCCCCGAGGTTAGTCACGGTAACCTAACGCTTTAATATTCCTTGATAAGTATCCATTCATCCGACACCCCTCTCTCCTTAACTCTTACCAATCTCTTCCACGCTGCTGTCAGGTTTTATGCCCACCTTGACTTGGGAATACAATATCAACATAGTCCGAGTTTTCTCTCCCTTGACCGTGAATGTTTCCCGGCACAAAAAATCCAATTCATCAAAATTCGCTCCACTTCTGAAGGGGGTTTAAAAAGTAAAAGCAGTTCCATAAATTACGTCAGTGCAGCTTGGGATGAAATTAAACCAGATGTAGTCAAAAACTGTTTTCGGAAAGCTGCGTTTGATGTGCGTTTCCCGTTTAAAACGCTCTTTCAAGCTGGTCCGTTGAAGAGCGTCTTAAGCTAGTTTTACTGTATATTTCACTGATTGGACTATTTTAATTTACATTGCGATTTTTTAAAAATTTACATTCAGGTTTTTTTTTGCTTATGATTTTTATTTAATGAGTTCTTAACATAATTTCATATATTCCAGGATGTTTTTGTTTTTTCTTGAATTTGAGGATATGTATTTTAATTCTTTACTTTTGAATCATGTATTACGATTTTATTAAAAACAATTTTAACTTTAATGCTTTTTTTTTCATTTATTGCTGAAGGTGTTGGTTAACACTTTAAAAGCACTCAGTGGCGCAGCGAAGGGGGGGGGGTCCAGGGGGTCCGGACCTTCCCTATGAGCTAAGGGGCCACTATGAGCAGGGTGCATTTATGTACAGGGCGAGTGGGGCCCATGGGCCAATAATTCAAGGGCCCCATTTTTTTTCTCTAAAAAGGGCCCATTTTTTCTCTTTCTCTTCTTTCCTTTCCAAATTTATTCTCTAAAAAGTGTCTTTTCTTTAAAAAAAAATCTTTTAAAACTTTGTATCGGTAGTTGGCTTGAAAAGGAGGATGCAAGATAAAATCATCAAAGGCTTCCAGCAAGCACCGTCATAGAGACTCCTTAGGCAATAAATCTCCAGTCGTGTCTCTGATAGGGAATTTGTGGAGCAAAAATGGACGAATCGGACAATGTAAAGGGGAGTAATTCGCACCCTTGTAGCGCAAAGGAACGAAATATCCTCAGAAAGAATCTATTCATGCTACAATTAGCTGATAACAAAATTGTCATGAAGGAAAGAGGAAAATATATTGCCTATATTGTAGTCTTCAAGCACACCACTCTTCTTTTCCTGAGATAAACAAGCCACAGTATTCAAATAGTGAATATACACCACACACACACACAACAAACAATAAAAAAGAGGGTCTGCTGGGAGCTTAGATGTGGTATAACGAAATTTCGAATGGTTCAGTGAATTCACTTAAGTTGGATGCCTTTAATTTGTAAGCAGAAGTTTTGGGTTCTTTGTTTCTTACGATCATGAATTGTCCAGTTTAAAAATAAAAAAAACCCAAAGTGAAATGTTTTAATCTTTCTTCAAGAAGAAAAATTAAAGCCGGTGATGGTGATCGTGCAGCATCAAAGACTGCTGATAGTATGGACGGGCCCGGACAAAACCTCCTATAGATATCTATAGGAGGTTTTGGCCCGGACCCGGTGAAAAATCTGTTGCACCGAAAGAAACCTTTTAGGGTGCTGAATCTCAAGCTCGTCCTCTTGATATTGGGCTCTACATTAACAAAGAGGTAAACTTACTTGATTAAATTTCAAAATAACTTTACACAACAGAGGAGGTGGAGTTGTAATCACACAGACGTGGTTCATAATTTATTATCAGTAAAAATCTTAAATATAAAAAGATCTTTAAAGTATAATCTAGCAGATGGTTGAAGTGTTTTTATTTATAATTAGCCAAGAATTTTCTAAACACAGACAATTGTACTTGCATGTATACAAGATGTAATGATCCAACTTATAAAGATTATTTAAAACTATATCATAAGCTTATTATTACTGGACACTACAATGATAACAAATCTACTATCTCTTACGGTACTAACAGTCGTATTCACGAAACGGCTAGTAACCGCCTGGTCATGAAACTAACGTTTGACCATTACTTGCTGGTAACACACCGGTAACCTCAGAACGGTATTCACCAACTATTTAAAACCACTGGTTTCCTGACCAACGTTTGACCACCGATTAACTTGTACTTGTGCATTCTGCTTTGTAAGCTCGTCTGTGATTGGCTTAGGGCACTGGCTATCCAACCAGCTGATTGCCGACCCTTGACCCCCCCTCTTCGCGAGCGCTCCAAAATAGTTGAAAATGAGCAGGAATGTAATGTGTTTTCATGTATTTTTATAATCCCAAATGCTTCAATTATTTATTTCGGGGATTTCTGCTGACTTTTTTGCAATTAATAACTGATATTTTATTTATATACACCTATGAATTTAAGATATATTGATTTTAAAAGATAATAGTTTTTAAAGGTATTCGAAGGTTTTCTATTTCTATTTTTTAATGTATCTGACAGTCAAAAACAATACGATTGTTTAAAATTTTTTTTAATACATACTTAAGAGCTTACTCTGGGGATATTTTATTTGTTTTACTGTAGGAGATGGTATGTTTTTTTTTTTGAGTATCAATAATTAAAACTGCAAATGCATAAAAAAGCAAATATTTTTACAATGTTTTAATACAATTGTAAAGATTCTAATGTTGAAACCCACTGGTTACCATACTTTAATCACAAAAATATGGATCATAGAGCAGCTCTGCCAATATTTTGTAATTTTATACAATAAAGAGTAAATATATACGTGAATATTAAAATGTGATTGTGTTGAAATGGTTCTTGCTGGGCCTTAAATAACGATTTATGAGGTAGTCATTACTCAATTTTTAACTGAAGTTGTGAACTAGGCTGCCTCTTGATTTTTCATATCAAAAACTTTTGGACATCCCCCCCGAAAAAAAAAAGGAATTGCAGATATCTACTCGAAATTGCAAGTTCTTTCCCACAATAAAGACACACTTTAATCACTCTGTAGTCAGACATTTAAATAACACTTTTTTTTTTTTGCATGTGATTAATTTATGAGTAATAACTTAGCACGAAGTGTACAACTTATTTAAATAAAGCAGGAACGGAGAAAAAGAGTATTCATTTTAAATATTAATAGTGAATAATACCTCTGATGTATTTTTATTAATGGGATAATGCAAAAATCAAGAATTATATTAGTTATTTTATCGGATGTATGTAAATAAATATTTAATACTATAAGTTTAAAACAGACTCTGTTAAAATTCACATTTTCTTCCCTCTTGAAACAGATACAACAAATGTCAATGAATTTTTGTCTCAAAGCTACATTGTTCTTGCTTTTGCAAAGTCGTAGGCAAATAAAAATTGGGATGGGGTGGGTAAGGGGGGGGGGGGGGATATGTAGCGCTGAATTTTTTTTTACCTATAGTTGAACTGCAGAATCAATGCAAATAAAAAAAAACTACTAATTTCATTGACTAAAATTTCGGGGGGAGGGTGGGAAATCTTACCCTCATGATCTCCCTTCCGCGAGGGTTACGGCCTTGTGTTTTTGGTAATACTTAATACAGTAATATGATACGACTAATACTAATTAAAGAAACCTGTTCCAGCCCAGCTAACGCCTGCTAATTCACATGGCTTTGTCTATTAAATTTTGCAATGCTCTTGCTGGGAAAAAAATAAAAAATTAATTAATTAATAAAATTAAAATTAGTCCTTTTTTTCTGACAGGATTGGGATCATTATTGATTTTGATGGTATTGTAGTATAATGTCGAATTTATACACCTAATTAAAATGGTTAAGTACTTCATCCCAGAGGGCCTTACTTTTTTAGAAATAAAAAGATCATATTTTCGGAAATTTAGTATTAATTTTAAATATAATATTTTCACCGTTTCAAAGTTAAAAAAAAAAAAAAAAAATGCTGCTGACGCATTCCTGATTTTTATAAGTCAAATAACAGATATAAATAGATTTTGAGTGAAATAAAAGTAAACAAATTTGTTAAAACGCACAATAAGATTTTGAGTGTTTATTATTTCTTTAGTATTTAATGGAACTTTAGAACGGATGTCGTTGAAATTACTTAACCAAAAACTAGTTGTTTTTCCGTCGGTAAAAACATATTGTATTAGATTTCATAAATTACATTTACATAATAAATGATATCATTTTCATGGTAAAATATATATATAAAATGGAACAGACCAAAACAATTTAGATATTTTTAGATGTTCTAAGAGATATAAAAAAAAAGAGAAAGAGAGAGAGAGTAAGAACGGAAACTTTGGCCGCAGCGAGGCCAGAACCCCGGAACTACTGCTTGCCAATCGCTCGCTTTACCGCAGCGCCATAATTTCATTGACACGTTTGCTATAAATTTAAAACATTTCCTTTTTCTCCTGTTTACCGTTTACTTACTTTGATGGTAATGTATTGGAAAATCCTTGACACACAAGTCTTCTAAACCGTTTACTTTCTCCTCACACATAAATTTTACAAATCTATCAACAAATTCTAAAATTTCCATATCTTCTGTCTTCAACAGTGCTGTAGTCCGCCATGTTTGTTAACAGACTAGAGCCTCACAGCGCATGCGTCGAATGTAACAGGCTGGTAACCACCCGAATTCGGCTGGTTACATTCGTCTGTTAAAAACGAGATGTAACCAGCCGATTTGGCCTTGTGAATACCATTTTTTTTTTTTAACAATCCGATTCTATGGTAATCCGGCTGTTACCAGCTGGTAGAAAGTTTCGTGAATACGGGTGTAAATATAAATATACATTACTTATTGCATACTATCTGCTTAGCCCGGCGTTGCCTGGTTTCATTAGGCGTTACGATGCAACCTGACTTAAAAATTATCTTCTGCTCTAGTCGGCTAATCAGCTAGTCTTGTTTACGGGAATGAAGCTTATTTTCACAACACTAATGCATAAAGCAAACATTAATTTTATTTGTGTATTATTAAAATTACTTGAACTCAGTACAATGCGGCCCAACCCTTTCTCATCTGTGATTTTAATTCTTAAACCCAGATTTAACCTGTTAGCTCCCACCGTTTCAAAGATTCAACACCGAAGATTTGCTTCTGTTCCCAGCATTGTTACCCAGACTGGTCTGGGTTTTTCAGTGTCTGATGCAACCACTGTTGTGCTTTCGCGAAGCAGGATGCTAGCGGAACATTCATAGATTCGTGTTACTAGGTACAGAAGGGTATCTTATCCGTTGAGTCTTTGCAACCATGGGGGGAACAAGTTAAATCTGGGTTCTATGGGAGGGTTTAACTCGATAACAATAGAATAAAATCAAATTGACATTTTTTCTTTTCCGAAGACGCTCACCGCTCAGGTACGCACTGCTAACAACCCAAAAACTTATAAATGGATTGCCCCATGCCACTGATTGACTGGCCTCTTCTTTCTGTAGAGGAACAATATAAAAGCTGCTGTGTGGTATCTGAATTGATTTAAATTGTGCAAATTAATCATGAAAAAAGTTAATGCCTGGGAAATAAGGAAATCATATTTCTGAATTTACTGTACTTAAACGTGAATCAAATCAGTTCTATCGTTGGTGATAAATTTAATAATATATATAGTATTTTTAAAAGGGATTTAGATGAAATTATTTATGATTTAATTATTGATTATGTTTTCCAATTGAAGCATTTAATTATTGGAATATTTTTGTTACGGAAGAAGTATATATTAATTTACATTGTAATAAGTTTAATATTAATAAAACATTGACGAGTATTATTAAAACTTCCATTAATCATTTACAGGATAATTTTGCTATAGCTTATGTATATAAAATAGTCAATAATTATGCATTTACATGTAAAACTATATAGATATTGAAATATCTTACTAATTTACCAAATATTATTATCAATTATTTATAAGAAAATTAAATTTTATACCAGAATATTAAATTAACTAAAAATAATTAAAAAGTTCTACATATACATATAATTTATCTTAATACCTAAATTCCATAAACTCCAATTAGATTAGAACTTTATTTATTCTATAGGTTGTAATAACATCAATAACCTTGCTGAAAATTTTATAAAATTATATTACTTCATAATATATATAATATGAAGTAATACTATTTTAATAGAGTAATGACTGTACAAAGTAATAACTGTAATTTTATCAGAAAAAATAGTTATGATCAGGGGTCGATTAGTAGAGTTGGGGGGCCTGGAGAAAAGCTTCATGCTCCCCCCTTTTTTCGAAAACTTTTTTTTATATACACGTCCCTAGTAGCACAACTAGTTCATAAAACGTTTAAATTACATTAGGAACACGTTTTTTGACGTTAAAAAACGTGTTTTAAACGTCAAATGTTATTTTCTTAGACCTTAATATTTATATAGGAAATAATATACTCTTCACTGATATTTATAAAAAGAGGAATGATTATAACTTTTATAACTTTAATGATTTTAAATAAATAACAGTAAATATGAGAGTGATTTCTCAATAGATCGCAAGGAAAACACTTTTATTGGGATCACTGAAATTTTAATTAATCATTCTCATACATTCATCGCATTTACTACATTTGAACTTAATCTTAACAGCATAAATTTAAGCTATATTATATATTAGTGTTTTAAAGGAAGTTTTGTAATAAAAACTAAAAAACTCTGGCTGTATGTGTTTGGAATCTTAATTTAATAAAGGTTTATAAAATTTGAATAAAAATAATTTTTAATGACAAGTGTTTACACTGACAATTAAATATAACTTTTCCATAATCTTGTGGTAAACTAAATGGTATTATCACAAAAAAACTGCATATAAATAAAATAGTAGTACTACCGATTTGGTTAATTGGTTTTGAATGGTACAAAGAATCATACTGTCTTTTTGTTTACATATGTGTGTTTCTTACAAAGTGTTTTTTAAATATATCTTAACATCAGCGTTTTTGAGGTATTTTTAATGGATGGTATTATTTAAAAAATATATAGCTTAACTGCATTTTTTTGTTTATTACCTTTTATTACAGTAAAAATCTTATATTTAATTTTTGTAGGTGTATTGCTAAAATGGATTTATCAGATAACATGAACTGAAGTTTACGAGTCTAGCAAAAAATAAATTAAAATTCAAACGATTTAGTATTCAGAAAAGTAATATTTTATGATATTTATTAATAAAAAATAACACTTTTACAGAAATCATTCAGCATTATCTAAAAGCTTCTGCAAATTAATTTTAAAAAATGTACAAATATGGGAGGAATGTATCAACTCCATAGCCTGCCAGTATCGGCTGTATAAGTCTTTCTTATTCAATGAACAACAACTTAGCAAGTGATCTTTGTCCATATCAAAATTCTGTTTTCATAGAGTGCATAGGGGACTACTATATATACCAATTCTGTATAGGTGTTTAACAAGACAAGTCAACCTAAGTAAAAACAACAAGTATCCGGTAGAAGTAAGCACATCTCTATCCAACATCATTTGCACGTGAGGCAATCAAGCTCGGACATATTACATTAGACAATATATCCACTAAAGCAACGATTGCGGATTATTAAACAAAAACTGTAAACAGAGAAAAGCACGAACTTTGCAGACAATTAATGGAACTTAATGGAACTGTTGATTTATTTTGTAATCCCATTTGATTTGTTTTGTACCCATTTAAAACTAAAGTGGGAGTGTTGAAAATGTTAGTTTTAAATGCGACCACTAGATGGCAGCACCACTGTGTAGTTTCTGCTTGCACTTCATAATGAATAAGTCTCATTTCACACTTAGCTGCCAAACACAGAGCACGTGTCTAGTTATTTCCTCTGCATAAGATGCCCTGCAAGCTGGATTCTCAGGTGTGTGTTTGATATTTCAATAGTAAAGTTTGTTTTCGTGAGGGCTTTTAATGTCACTAACATAGGTTAGGTTTAGGTTTCAGAGATCAGGGCTGCAACTATTGCATAATATTTCATTGCATCTTCCGTTACACCTGCCAAAATGAATTGTGCTTCAATCTTTATAAACCAAAGTTTTGGTTCCTTTTCCCAAAACAGAGGAAGTTTTAATGCAACCTGGTGAATTTTCTGCCAAATTTGTAACCCCATGTTGTATTGGGAGTTCATTTGCCATGTTTTTTGGTATGTGTCAAGCTGTGTGAAAAATTTGTTTAAGCTTTTGTTTAACAGAGTGAAGGGGAAAAAAAATACTCCACTTACCAAGCTATCATGCACTTTCACTTGATATCCAAGGCCAATTACTTTAATTTGAAGACTTCCATATTTGTAGGAATGCCTTGGTCACCACTGAAGGATGCATGTGCTTTGTTGCTTCCATAATTCAATTCCAGATTAATGCAAACTTTTTATTAACAAAGTATCTAAACAACTAAAACAGGAACTGTCCATAAACATGTTATTGGAAATATGGCATAGTCGATGACATATTTCGATGCCATATTCAAGCAGCTTGCATCAGCACCAGAAAATAGGAGGCAAAGATACACTAAGCAGCTTGACATCAGCATCAGAAAATAGGAAGCAAATATCCACTTGTCTGCTTGCTGGGCAGGCAGCGATCAGCAGCACACCAGTTACTATGACCGCCACCAGTGCATTACTGTGAAAAACTCACCAGGGATTTAATCTTTGTCTGCCACACACTAATTTGAATTTGGTGGCTACCCGATCGCAAAAGCAGTATGCAGCTCTTATTGCTTATGCACCTCCTCATGGCTACTGGTCCCTCAGTTGCCCTTGAACCTTCGGCCGCCATCAAAGAGGAAAGGGTGCATGTACCTAAAGGCGGTGCCTACAAGTCAACTAAATGTTCAATGTTGAAGAATAAAAAACTGTATGTTTGCTGAGAGGAATGTGAGGGAGGGGGGCATCATTCCAAGTTATCATTTGTTGGGGGAGGGGGGGGGCGATGTTAAAAGGTTGGGAACTGCTGATCTAGATGGTTAATGATACAGCTTTCAATATTTTAAGAGAAATAAAAAAGCTATCAATTATACTTTTAATTAGAAATAGAATCTTACCCTTCTAGTAAGAGGTACTTCAATAGGAACAGGAACTACACCAGCAGTAACACACCCATAAAATGCACACATAAAAGACAAAGGATCACTATTTGGATATACTAATGCTACCTAAAAAGAAAGAAAAAAAAGACTTAAGGCACATCTTGATAATTATAATTAAAAGGCAAATTTTAAAAGGGGACTTCTACCATTTTTGAGGTTTAACAGGTAAGAAAAAGAATGAAATTTGTTAATATCATCAAACTTGGAGGTGAAAGGATCTCTCACGTATTCAACAAAAAAAATGAATTAATTGACAAGTGAAAATAAAATAAATGTATATTTACTTATGCAAGAATCAAAATTTAAATTTTCTGGAACAGAGTGTCTACCACATAAAGTAAACTTGATTTCTTGACCTTTCCTTGACTTTTTCTTAACCATAGTAAATACAAAATCCTAATATTAAAAATACATTGTGCCCGGAATGCAGAATATGAGCAATCCAGCGATCTAGGATCGGGGGGAAATTTTGCAGAAAAATATAACTGATTTCAATTTTAACAATGAAACAAAATTCTTTGAGTTTTACTTTCCCCTTACCATTTTTAAATCGATTTTTTTTTCAACATTTTCACCGATCAGCCATTTGCTTTCTGTTAACTTGTACCAATTGCTATTTAGTAAACATGCATGTAGCTTCTACATTGCAGATCTTTTTACATTTATGGTAATACAGAACTTATGCAAGTCTATAACATATCATGAAATTTGGGGGAAATTTTCATATGGGTTGAGGAAAGTTTTGAGATTTAAAAAAATTTCTATATCCGAGCATCATGCTGATAGAATGAAGGAAAGTTATAAATTTAACACTATTAATATATATTAGTAAATATTTTTGTATAGTAACATTAAGTTACGTGACTTACTGAATAAAAGAAAACAATATAAAGTATTACGTAAAGGTTATGATAATATGCAATACTTTAAGTAATTAATCGCCAACAATAGTAAAATTTAAAAATATTTTAAACAAATTTATTTCTTTAAAGATTTATATAAAAAGCATCTTAATTAAAATTTATTTTAAATCCGTCATTTAAAATAAAATTTCTTTACTTCAATTGCAATGTACACACTGCAATAACACTTTGAGTACTCCAGCTTTTGAGTTGAATTACCAAAAATGTCCTATTTTAATTTACAGTCAAATATTAAAAACTGCATTAAAAAAAGAAGAATTTAAAATAAAATCAGCCATTCTTCTCTTTTTCTCTATTTAGCCATGTAAAATCAGTCAAATCCAAATCTGCATCCTTTCAAAATCGCAGAATCATTGTAATGAGATAGCTTTTCAGTTTGCATACAAACTTTCAGATGCATTAAAAAATCATGAAATTTATATTAATTCAAAATATGTGTTTGTGTAGATAAGTTATTTTAGTAATATAAATATAAAAATACTTAAGGGTAAATATTCATTTACCAAAAGGATGCAAAAATATTTAAGTTATTAGCTATAAAACATGGAGATCAGCGATAATTATAATTTTTAAGTAGAATCCAAGTAGTTGTTTTAAAAAAAGTAAAAGTAGAAAATAAGAAAAACATTGAATTTAAAAGGAATGAAGGAAGAGAAAAAAATTACTCGTTTCCAACCACTTTTTTTTTTTTTTTTTTTTTTTTTTGTGTGTGTGTAGGGAAAGCGGGTAACTGATATACTTTTCTCAAGTTTTGAAGATATATACTTGCTAACTTTTGAAAATTCCCAAGGTGTAAACCAACATGCAATTGACAAATTGAACTATTGTCAGTTTAATATACAACTTTTTGGCAGACATAATTTTTGATGATTTCTGCTAAATAACATTTTAAATGAATTTTATAAATAGCATACAAACAGTATTTTAATGTTTCCCCATGAAATAAACACACAAAAGTCTTTTAAGTCTATTTGCATAGTTTAAACAGCATAAAATATTAAAATTTACACAACACACACTTAATATATATTTCTAAAACAAAAAAAAGAAAAAAAAAATCACACTGGACACAAAATTTATATGATTTTAAACATATTAGGGATGGGGGGGGGAAAGCAATTATGTAATACATAAAAAGTACTCTAAAATTACACTTGAAAAGGAAGAATTAAAAAAAATATATAAACATGCCAAGTCGTTGGTTTTCACAAATATTTTACTTTTCCTAATCAAAACAACCTTTATTTCAATTTCATTATCATTACTATCATTTGGTATAATTTTCGTTCCTATTTGAACTTGGGATCTTCAATGATATCTTTTCTTTAATATTTTACATTTTAAAAAGTGGTCAAAAATTAATTTAAATTTGAAATAAGAATCAATTTTATTTTTATTTCAAATTTAAATAAGAGGTGCGAGTGGCAATTCAGTAATCTTAAAATATACAAAACTTCAGAAAAATCACATTAATAATAAATTTTAAGAGATTTTAATTTTACAACGAAATAATGGGGGGGCTACTTTATTAAAATAAAAAACTTCAAAAAATCATTAAAAAGCATAAAAAATAGAAGTTTCGCATAAAATTGTAAAAATTGGTTAAAAAAACGTCAACTTTATAACAAAAGCGTAAAGTTAGTAAAGTATGAACAAGTATATTCAAATTGTCTTAATGATTTTACTTCTTTCGTCATGCGTGGAAAATTCAAGTGTGATGGGGGATTTGTATCTTAAAATACCAAAATTTTTTCACTAACACGATTTACACTTTTACAAATATTGTGCAAGACCATCATTATTCTTTATTTCAAAAAAAAAAAAAAAAAAAAAAAAAAAAAAAAACCAGTTTTGTAATTGCAAAATAACGGAAATACGTATAATAATGAAAATGAAGGAGTGGATGTTTTGATAAAAAGGGGAAAAAAACATTTGTAAAAGAAACTTGGGGTTTTTTTTTCCCAAGAAAAATTTAAAACTAACCTTTTAGTAATAAAAAATTCAGTTTTGTTCTCTCAAAACTCCACTAGTAAAACAAATGACTAGATATACACATATATAGATAACTCATGTCATTCTATCTTTAATAAAGACTTGTGTGGTGAATTTCTGCAGCTCAAACTTGGTGAGCGGCTTCGTGAAAGCGTCCGCGAGGTTCGACTTACTTTGAACAAATTTAAGGGTAAATTTTTGCGTGTTAAATAAGTCTCTTATGAAAAACAGTTTAACATCAATATGTTTGGATCTATAATTTTCAATAGGTGATTTCACAAAGTCAATGGCAGCTTGATTGTCTGCATATAAAATGGGAGTTTTGCATACGCCTGTCACCATACCCCTATCGTAACATTCATTTAATATTCCACTGAACCATAAAATTTCCTTTACAGCCTCTGTCATAGAAATAAACTCGGCTTCCATAGTCGACAAGCTGACACATTTCTCTTTAAAAGTACGCCACCCTATGGGGGAGTTCCCTAATAAAATAAGTTGACCTCCAAGAGATGTTCTGTCATCTCTATTGGCAGCGAAGTCAGCGTCGGAATAGGCTATGATTTGTGGTTGATCGCAAGTCAATTCTAAGCAAAGATCCGCAGTATGGACAACATAACCTAAAAGTCTTAGTAATCCGTCCCAATGACACATTCCAGGGTTAGACTGAAACTGACTCAATATGTTGACCATATATGATATGTCCGGGCGAGTTCTATTAGCTAAAAATGACAAACATCGCAATACACTCCTATACGGAAGTTTTGACATTTCTTTTTCTTCATCCGCTGTAGAGGGGCAGGATGATTTAGAGAAGACCGAACCTTTAGCAATCGGGAGTGATGAGATAGGAATTTTAAAATGTCTGAAACGATTATGAACTTCCTCAATGTATGGGCATTAATGAATACAGACTTTACCTTTATCTTCATCAAACTCCACGCCCAAAAGAGTACGTGTCTTGCCTAGTACTTTAATGTCAAAATGTGGTTTTAAGTCATTTAGCGTTTTATCTAAAATCTTTTGATCTCGACCAAAAATTACAAAATCGTCAACATATAGTATTAAAATTAAAAAATCTTCTAATACGTAGGCACAGTTGCCCCATTCAAATTTACAGAAACCCATTTTCAACAAAACAGTGTGGATTTCGAAAAACCACTGACGGCCACTCTGCCGTAGGCCGTATATCGCACGATCTAAACGACAAAATTTGTCATTATGATCAGGGACTTCAAAGCCTGGAGGCTGAGACATGTATATACTCTCTTCCAGAAGAGCGTTAAGATATGCACCTTTCACGTCACATCAAGGCCGTAGGGGGGGGGGTTCGAGTTTTATGTTTTAATATGGTACTTCTTTCAGCACATTGCATTTATATTACAAATGCCTGAATAATCTACAAGTAATCACAATAGAAAGCAATTTCCAGGGAAGGTGGGTGAGAAGAGGATTAAAATAACTGCCTGGAGGAAATAAAAAGCTTTCCATAAAAAACTTTTTTTAATTTGCTGTTTCAAAAACACATTTCCTCACTAAGAACATGGAAATACAATACTCCAAACTTTGCAATTTAAAAAAAAAAAAATAATTCCAAGTTTTATAAAATACTGTCGATATATGCATTTAAAGAACCGAAAGTAAGAGTAATAACTATCAAGGAAATATTTTTTAAATCAAAACATGTACATATTTTCTGAACTTGCCGCTCAGGTCCGACCTTTTGGGGGGGGGGGATATATATATTGAACATTACCACCAATATTTTAAAATTTCAGAGGCTTTGGGGAACAAAGAACATTTTTTAAGACTTTTAAAAGAGATCAAATAAAATCGGAGTTGTAGTGTTAATACTCAATACAAACACATTATTTTCTTTTATTTATTTATTTATTTTTATACGGGGTAGTGCTCCTCTGAATGCAAATTACCTATTGATGTACATCAATAGCATATTTTTCACATTTCATAATAATGTTGTCTCCAAAAAAGTATGTTGAAAATGTTGGATTTTTTAAAAATTATTTTACAATCTTCTAAATACCTATAATTTTCTAAAAACCTGATTTTTAGTAAGGAAACCAAACCAATTTGGAAAGTATTTGACCACCGTTAAATGACAAAATAAAAACAAAAATATTATAACAAAGTTATATTACCTTATCCAGATGACTTCGGATGATCCGTGCATTTTAAGGAAACAGCATAATGGAGAAATATTATCACTATAATTAAATTTTTGTACAGTGTCTCTCAAACTAACGGAAGGTAAAATACTTGAATTCACACATAAAAAAGTGAAAGAGATCTCATTTATCATCTGAAATTCACAATAAATTTCGCGATCTCTCTAATTAATCCGATTTTATAAAGCAAAAAATTCCTTTAAAATGTCTACAAATATTATAAGAGAAATAAAACTTGATTTACTTATTCCACATTATTATTTTTTATCTGAACTCTGAATATTTTTACAGTAAATACAATTAAACATGTTTTTATAGAACGAATTCTAAACGCCGATCTTTTTCAGCTGAGAACCTGTTAATCACATCTTCTGGGTTTATGTAAATGTCTCTGTGAATGCTCGTAAGAGCCAAGCCCGTCGGTCTTTCCTGTCCGGTAGAATTTCTTAAAAAGTTTTTTAGACGCTTAAGTGAAGAAATTGTTCTTTCGGGAGTGCAGGTTGAAACTGGTAACGTAGCAAGCACTTTCAGTAAAAAATGAACATTTGGGAAAAATTTTTCTTTGCATTCAGATAATGCATCAATAATTATAGAAGGGCACTGATCTTCCTTCAGTTTATTCCACTTTAATTTCCACAAATTTAATTCTGGCATAAGTGTGTCTTTATCTAAATAATCTGAGTACA
This sequence comes from Cheiracanthium punctorium, assembly GCA_038373885.1. Classification (NCBI taxonomy): domain Eukaryota; kingdom Metazoa; phylum Arthropoda; class Arachnida; order Araneae; family Cheiracanthiidae; genus Cheiracanthium; species Cheiracanthium punctorium. The sequence goes on along the minus strand of JAWZYV010011701.1, from coordinate 210,620 downwards.
TTTCAAAATCCTTTTCTTCAAAAACTGAATTGATACAGTTTGTAGGAAGGAGTTTGTAAAGGCTGGAAATGCATGATTTGTGATTCTTGAATCGAATTTCTAACTGGCTGAGAAAATCATCGAACATGGGAATAGCAATCGCAGCTCTAAAGTATTGCTCGGGTCTTGTAGTATCGAAATTGAATCTATTTTTCTGTCTAGAAGCTATTCTAGGAATTTTAACTGTTTCCCCAATTGAATTTAACAGTTCTTCTGCTTTTTTTAAGATATCTGAAAAAGTTTCGTACATGTTGTCTCTCATGTGTTGAACTGTCATATGCACATTTTCAATGTGTTTCAACGCGGCAGTCAAATCGCAGTTAGGAGACTGCAAGGATTTACACAAAGGCAGTGTGTATGAAAAAAGAGTGGATGCTGATACTAAACTGATAACAAACGAGCCATTTGTAATAGATTTTAAAAACTGACTTGCCTTTGAGGACGTTTCGATATCTGGTACGCCTTCCAGTTCTTCTAAAGTTTCTAATATTGCTATGTATATTTCTTGGAATCTCAAAAGGCCATCATGGTTTTCTACAAATCTTGTTTCACACATGGCTGTTAATTTTTGCCATTTAGTATTCGGATAATGGGCTTTTATTTTATTTTTCAATATTTCGGTACGTTTTGAAGAGAATTTGATGAAAGTTCCAATTGCTTTGACTGTACCAATGCAATTCCGAACTTCTTGTACGCCGCATGAATGAGCAAGGGCTAAATTTAGGGAATGAGAGCTGCAGTGAACATATATAGCAGCCGAGAGTGTTTGTCTTATTACTGCTTGAACACCTTTAAAACTACCACTCATGGCAGTTGCACCATCATATCCCTGCCCAAACAAATATTTTAAATTGATCCCAAGAAATTTTAGCGAATCTAATATTACACTTGCTAAATTTTTTCCGGTCATGTCCTTAACTTCTATAAATTGTAAGAAATCCTCTCTTACAGAAAATGAAGAACTGCAGTTTTCTATAATATAACGCACACAAAGAGATAATTGTTCCTTTCGTGAAATGTCACTAGTTTCATCAACTAAAACAGAGAAGCAGTTTGCTTTGTTAACTTTCTCCACTAATTGCTCTTGTATAATTTTCCCGCAAATTTCAATGATGTTATTTTGAATTTGCGGACTAATATACATTGCATTAAGCTTTGATTTTTCACAGTGTTCTTTTAAATTCTGATCGCCACATGAAATACGCATTCGCAACAAAGAAAGGAAATTTCCATCATTTATTTCTGGCTCTTGACTTCCAATATGCAGGGGTCCAGAGTCAGAAGATCCACGAAGAGGTAGCTCTTGACGACCACATAATATGATAGTCTCTATTATTGGCACAAGTTTCCTTCTGTTTTCGGAAATTTGATTTGCCCGAGCAGAGTCCAGTTGCATCCGTATATCAGGATCTTTTGACCATGTTTTCAAAAAGTTTTCTGCATACAATGTATTTGTTTGGTGGTATTGGCTTTGAGAATGATTCGAATTTTGGTTTTGTTACCAAATATCCTAATTTTTGATGATCTCCTTTCCCAGCACACTCAGGTTTGAAAACTACACAATAGCGGCATAATGTACCTTGACCGTGTTCTTGTGCGTATGCGAGCCATGGGAAACGCTTTATCCGACATCCATGGAGAATCTAACAATTTATATTTCACGCAATCATCAATTTTTTTGTTTAAATAAGAGCCTATATCAAGGGTATTCACCTCACAGATATTTTCAACTTGTTTTACAAGAATGCATTCATCAATGGTATCCGCAGCTTCAGATGCTGTGTTAATTGCAGACACATCATTCACTGAATTTTTTGATGAGGAAGAAGCACAAATATCGGTATTCTCTTCAGAAGCAGAAGACTTTATGCGCTTGAAATTAAAATTAAACAAAGTATGATCCCCAGCTTAGTGTTTTTTCATTTTTATTTAAAACGCGAAAATAATGTATCCAAATTGAAACAGTGCTATGTAAGCAATATCCTTATATGTAAGCAATGTCACTCTCTATTTATTCTAAGGAGTAGCGGACTGGTTACGTGAATAATGCAACGTAGGATCTCCCTCTCGTTCCACATGGGTCGAGACTGGAGCCTACATGTCCCAAACTCCAAAAACCACAAACTTATCACTCTGACTTTTTTATTTATAGATGTCATAAACACGATACTGTGAAACTGTTTCGTGTTTCGATCTCCGATGGAATCGACAGATGACTCACTATTTTTTGTGGAAAGAGAATTTTTTTTAGTTACGATATTTCTTTTTTGTCTCTCTCTACGTGTAAGGGGGGGGAGGTGAAAGAAGAAGAGAGAGAACCAATGTGGAGAAGCATATTTAAGTGAAATTTATCACTTTGCGACCATCAGAGGAACACAAGTAAAAAATTACATGCGGTTTGAATGAACTGAAATGCAATAATTGTAGTTGGCGATACAAAAGATAATTTTTTTTTCTACGAACAGTAAGTTATATGACTGAAAATTTCGGGGGGGGGGGGGGTTGAACCCCACCAAACCCCCCCTTGGCGTCACATTGTAAATGGCACCAACCTTTATAGGATACGAGGAAAGCAAAGAAAAATCGGATTAGGCTAAAGTTGACCACAGGGCTGAAGGTTTCATCATAAGAGACGCCCTTCTCTTGTTTAAAACCCTGGGCAACTAAACGCGCTTTGAATCGAACAATTTTTCCTGCGTCATCTCGTTTTACGGTATAGACCCATCTACAGCCAACAGGTGTAGCACCATCTGGTAATTCCTCTAAGTGCCAGACACCCCGGATTCTCATAGTCTCTAATTCCTCCTCCATAGCATTTAGCCATTCGTCCTTATACCCTGATTCGATCGCCTGCTTATATTTCCTCGGGATCGGGACGCGATCTAGTCAGCTGGACCTACTAAGGTTACCAGTGGTTTCAACTTCACTGTCGCTGGGCGGAATTACGGTTGGGCTGCCTAAAATAAGGCCTTCAGTCTGATTTGTACCTTTAAAGTCAAAAAGATCAGGGTCAAAGAGAAGATTATTTTTTGAGCAGTATTTAGATACGTCATTTAGGGATCTTAACCTTTCTTTCTTTCCCTCTTCATAATAGTAGATGTCAACCCGCGACCTGTCACTTCTCATAACGGGCTTTCTTTCCCAGTTAACTACTCGCGGTTCCGGTACAGGACTGGCGATATCATCCTGGTAGTTTTCAGAATCACTTTCGTCACTGTCAGTTTCACGAGGAACAATGGGGTATCCTGGTTCGCCCTCGTTATTGTGACTATCCTCGGTGTTCTTATTAGCAGTTGACACGCTATCATTATTGGGACCCAGCACTGCTCCACTTAAAGTGTCCTTATATACCATATCCTCATTAAAGGAGACATTAATGGTCTCTACAATTTTATTGGACTCTGGCATCCAAATACGATATCCTTTTGTGCGGAACGCATATCCTACAAGGAAACCTTTTTGGGCTCTTGAGCTGAGCCTTTTCCGTTTTTGCTTGGGTACTCCTACGTATGCTACAATGTACGTAAGCTACGTAAGCTACAATGCCAAATGGTTTTAAATGTTTGACAGAAGGTCTTGTTCCGGAAAATAATTCACAGGGGGTCTTATCCAATTTCTTATGGCAAACACGATTCCATGTGTAAGTAAAGTATAACATGGCCCCGGGCCAGAAACATTCGGGTAGACCAGATTCCAGAAGGACCGCTCTAGTGCCACTAGCCACCGTTTGATTGTACCTCTCGAAAACCCCATTTTGCTCAGGCGTAAATATATTGGTTTGCTCATGCTGGATTCCCTTTTGGTCAAAATAATTCTGCAACTGTCTATTCACTAATTCAGATCCATTATCGGTCCGAAACGCTTTAACCCTACGATCAAGAGAATTTTCGACTTTTGTAATAAAAGACTTAATGATGTCACATACCTCAGATTTTTCCGTCATGGGGAATAAGTAGACCTTACGCGAAAAATCATCAGTAATAGTCAAAAAGTATTTTTCTCCCATTCGCCCCCTTATGGCCTGAGGACCGCATACATCAGCGTACAGCAATTCCAGTGGAGCTTTTGACCTAACTTCCTCCAACGATTTAAAGGAGACTCTTCTGTACTTACTGAGTTTACACGGGTCACAAAATACGGTCTTATCACATAAAACTGGTAAACCACTTACACCCTCGTTTCTACTTGTATGTACTAGGGTGGATGTGCTGATGTGACCAAACCGCCTATGCCATATTTCTAGGGCTTTACTGTCTTCCCTGTTAGTTGTGAATGAAACATTTGTATGATCCTTAACTGTACGAGGGGAAACCTGATAAATGCCCTCCTTTAAAATTGCTTCAAAAACTAGAGTTTTACTGCCCTTTTCAGACACTTTCACCGCACTGTCACGGAATTCAAAACCATGGATGTCCAGTCTAGGACCTGAAATTAGATTTTTACATAGCATCGGTGAATACATAACTTCATTTAACGTGTATTTCCGTGGTCCGAACCATAATTTAAGAGATCCCTTTCCCTCGATCGGAAAGTCAATGCCATCAATGACAACAGACAGTTTTTCATCAGTCAGTGGCGTGAAATTAATGAACAAGTCTCTATCACGACAAAAGTGGTGAGATGCCGCACAATCGAAGACCCAGGCATGCGCTTCTTTCGTTTGGCTCAGCATGCTGCGGTAATAAAAAAAATTGATTTACATACTGTTTGTCCATTATTTCGAGTAGAGGAGGGATCCGCTTGCCTTTTACTTTGACGATTCCAGGGTCTAGAAGACCTTGATTGGCTCTGGAAACCAGGACTGCTCCGGCTTGGGCGACTCTTGTAAGCACCAGGTTTAGTACTCGGACGTCTGCAGTTAGCGGGTTCAGGACTTGACCGTCTGGACTTGTTGTGGCTCTCATGGACTTGACTGGAATTCTTTGGTGGCCGGTTTCTCCGAGGACAAGAGCTGCGGTAGTGACCAGGCTGTTGACAGTTGAAACAAACAGGGTGTTTCTTTTTGAACGTAGAGATGCTTGCTTGCGCCAAGACATCTTTCTCTCTTAGTTGAAGATGAACTTCTTCAGCATTTAAACTTTCAGTGATTGATTTATACGTAAACTGATCGTCTGTCCATCCCAGGATTGACTGCACGATGTGTTCGAATTGAATAGGAAGATACCGCAGTAGTTGAAAACTAGCATACTTTTCGCTAAAAGTTGAATCTACCGACTTCAATTTGTTGAATACTTTTAACAATCTGGTCAGGGTCAGAAGCAAAAATTTTGGAAAAAAAAAAAAGGAAAAAAAGGAGAGAAAAAGAAAGAAAAAAAAAAGGCGCTTTTTACTGTTCTTTGGGAGATCAATCTATCTATAAATATGTGCGAAACAAACTACATAATTAAAAATTTTAAAAGCGAATCTTTTCTAAAGAAATTTTAAGAAATACTGGGTACTCTTTATTAATAAGAATGTAACCATTTGTAAAATTATTGTCAAGTTCAAGAGACTTGACAATAACAGTACAAAAGACTTACTTTTTCATTCAAAAGACTTTTTGTTTTATTATTGAAAAGAAACTATTAAGAACAAACTTTCTGTTAGTTATTTTTCTTTAATTGCTAACAATAAATAAATAAGTTTACATCTATTGCTACTTAGTTACGTTTTACCAAGACACTCGGGAATTAAAAAATGAAGCTCTATTTAAATTAATTATCGAGAATTTTTAATTAATATTTAAATTCCATTAACTTGTATCTTTTTCAACATAAAATCACAAATAGTAATTGATACAGTTCTCACAAGTAAAGTCTCATCTACAAGATTTTTCTATCAGCTTCAGCTTCTTTTAGTTCTTTTGTAATACTTTCAACTTTTTGTATTGCTATTTCAATTGCTGTAGTAGCAATCTTCATGTTCGGAATATTGTTTACTTAATTGCATCCTGTAATTTCGTATTGCTTTCTTTAAGGTATGTCTGGACTGCTTGGAGATCTTCCTGCAGACCTTTTACTTTCTCATCAATTTTCTTTTTCTCTTTCTTTCTTTTCTCCTTTTTAATTCACTGGCTTCTTTTTCTTCTTCTAACATTCATTTTCATGTCTTCATTTGCTTTATTTATCGCTTTTTCTTGTGAATAAACAGCATATACTTTAGTCACAGCATTAAGTAGCTGTTTTGTAATTGCAATATTACTAATGGTAACATTTCTTATAATGGTATCTTTAACTTATCGAATTCCAATAATCGCAGCCTCTGAGAGATTATGTCGTTCATAAGACAGAATGCTGCGATTTACAGAAAAACCTCTTTCAACATCAGAATTGGCATGCGACAGAGAAAAGCAATTTTTGATTATAATCGATAAATTTGAATACTTTTCTTTTCCATTCATCTTATTAACAAGACTGAAAACTTCTTTCCAGTACCCGTCAATTGGCTGTCTGTCATCATCAGTACGTTCATTAAAGCTATTTACAATTAGATCAACTTCGTCATCTAATCTGTAAGCTTGGTATTCCAAAACTGTTTTGTCTATAATTTCATTAGACAAACTTAATGGTGCTAAACAAACACATAAGCTTTGAATGGCACTGTCATTCTGAGAGGATCTGAGAGCCGGATGCAGCTGCTCCAGATCTTTCAAAAATGAATGATTTATAGGCAAAGATTGTTTCAGTAATTTGCAAAAATTTATTTAAAATGCCTGCATGCCCATTCGTGCATTCTTTGCATCATTTTCCTCAATCTGTGACAGCGATTCTCATTACAAAATAATAATAAAAGCAACCCTTGCTCCAAGTTAAAATTTCCCCCAAAAGTGTTAATTCAAACAACTGGATTTGGATTAAACCAATATTCAACATTATTTCATCAATTGTTTCCTGAATTTATATTTAAAACAAGTTTAAGCAGCAATCCCCATAGCAAAATAATAATTAAAATATATTAAGTTTCATAAATAAATTTTTTCCCAAAAGTGTAAACTTTAACAATGGTCAACTGTAATTACACCAATATTGTTTTGCCGATCGTTACCCGATTTTATAATTGGAAACATAGTCAGATAAAAGAAAAAACTCCGCACATAATCCAAAACTATCTGCAGACTCATAATAGTTCGTGATAATTAAATACATAATACGTATATAAACATGTGTATATGCATATGCGCACACATGTGTGCAATGTACTTGGGCTCAGAGCTCATTCTAATTAGAAAAAAGGGCAGGGTGCAAAGGTTTTAAAAAAGGGCATCATTATTTTAAAAGGGCATTGTGTTTCTTAAAAAAGGGCAGTACATATCCTAATTTGCAAAAATCCCCTAAAAAATTGAGTAAACCAATGCTTTATTGATTAATAATAATTAATTAGTAATCTTTATTAATAAATTTATTACTAGTCTTTATTAAAAATTTTATAAAATTAATTAAGTTGATAAAGCTAAGTAATGTAAAAGAATTACATTTTAAGTAACTTTGTTAATTAACTTATTAAAATAAATTATAAATAGTTAAGTTAATAAGAATATTTCTTTAAAAGATTTTTAAGGTTTTTTCTCCTTTTATAACAAAAATAATCACCCAAACATACCTAACAAACAAGAAAATGCTTAATTAAGTATGCATTTTGCATAAAAAGCGCATTTTAATAAACTATTTATTTGATCACCTTGTTAAGAATCATCAATAAAAGTTTAACTAAATTAAGAAACACTTAATAAAGTTAAGTTCTTCTAAACCTAAATTTTCATTTTTATTATTTTTTTTCAGTTTTCAAGTTATTACATTTCTAAAAATAATTCATTCAATTTTTCATCATTCACTTGTCTTTGTAAGAATTAATCCAATAGTACAAACAATTAAAATATAGTTAATGCATGAAATTAGTAATAACACTTCTGTTCAAAATTACCATATAATGGTATAAATGTCTATTCCAGTTATTCAATACATATTCCACTACAAATTCCAGTAATTTATTAATTATTTTGAAAATGGACAACAAAATATTTTTTTCAGGATTATCTGCAGCCATTATACGTGTTCTTTTGTTGATTTTAACAATCAGCTGGTCACCTATATAAGTGGCAGTATTGAAACAGCCTGAAAAGAGGTAAGAACCTCAACCCCATCTTTCTCCCCCAGTCTAGCTCGGAAAGAAAACCACAAAAAAAAAAAAAAAAAAAAAAAAAAAAAAAAAAAAAAAAAAAAGTTCTGACAATAAATTTCTAACTTTTGTTCAAATTAAGATGTCTTTTTAAAATTTGGACTCTGAATCAATTTTTGCATTTAAAAGTAATTCCCAAAATTTCAAACAAATCGGTCCATTAATAAAAAAAATTGTAGATGAATGAATTTTTACACAGTTGATTTCCATCCCCCCTTTTCACCACAGAGACGGGCGTGCGTTAGCATAAAATTTGTGTAAATTCCTTCCCACCAAATAAGAGAACAAATAAAAGGGATAACGAAGCTTCCGTAGATATAAAAAAAAAAAACGTTGCGGGCAAAAGAGGATGTCTAATTTTTAATCATCGGCGCAGCGGCCGGCTGACCCCGCCTAGAATGAGCTCTTCTTATGACTCAATATGATGAATGTTATAATGACTCAAAAAAGATTTATGTAACTATCCATTTAAAAAAAAACAACAACTTGGAATTACTGGAAAACTATCTGCAAGACCTTTGAATGTATCCGCGTCCGGCATGCGTCTACATTATCTGACTATGCTATGATTGGAAGAATTTTAAACGGTGTTTCTTCGTTAAAGAAGGGGGGGGGGAAATAACTCCCCGCTAACTCAAATAGTTGTGGATCAGCATTTGAGCCCTGTAAAGTTTTTTTTTTTTTTATGAACACGGTTTCCGCCAAAGTCGCATAGGTGCGCGTTTTTGCTCTTACATTATCCCTATGGGAGCTGGACTTCTTCACACGAGTGATATTTATATTCTTTGGACTCATTCCTAATAGCCTCAACAGATAAGAATAGCCAATCACTGGCCGCACTATCGGCGCCGTCATTCCGAAAGAAAGAAAAAAAAAAAAAAATCAAAGAAAGAGAACTGTGGGAAAGCGAGAGGGGAAAAGGAATAAAAGGAAGAAAAGGCTGAAAATAGGAGGGGAAACTGTATTTAAAGAAAAAAATAGGAAAAAAGGAGCCAATTGAAAAAAAAAGGAAAAACAGGAAAAAAAGAAGCACTGCGGTCCCTGAATCTGGTAGAAAACATCAATACGTTCTCGTCAGGAAGAATCTTGGTATCGCAAAGTTCCGAGAACATTGACATATGATTTGCCCTTGTGTCTGGGCGAAAATATTTCAGCAAAGTGTCCCATGCTACTACAGGGTCGTCAATTCCATCAAGGATGCGTCTGCATTCGTCATCAATGTTTAGATATAGTAGAGACAGAGCTACGTTCTTATTTTTATTAAATTATTTTAAACTCTTCAAGTAGGCAGCATCTTCAGTGCCCTCTCCGGTTTTTACTGCAGGTGGTGTGGGTGCCCTTTCAGTTCCTGTTACCACATCCCATGCATTCCGTTCCATAAGCACGAACTTGATGTCCGTGGACCACGTTTCATAATTATGAATGTTCAATTTTGAAATAGCATACGTAGCCATGGCCATTTCGAAAAATTCAGTTTTTTTCCCCCCAAATTTAGAAATTTAATTTAACTTATATTTGTTTATTCTAGTACAGATGGAGGGTTTGATACTTATACAGCCCCCCCCCCCCCGACACAAATATTTCCTTTTGTCTTAGCGATTGAATCAGCAGAAAAAATCCCCCCCCCCCTTGTTTTTTTTCTCTCAGTGTATCAGGCTTGAAAACAAAAGCCCATAAGCTCTGTTAGACCCTGGAAGGGTCTAATAGTAAGTGGGAAGTTAACCCACGAATTGGCAAATCACCGAAGAACAAATTCACTAAGTTTACTTAAGTTTTATTATGGAGTTAAAATATGCAGCGTTAGCGATTGCTGTAAGTTTTAAAAGCCTGACAGAATAAAATTTATATATGATTTCTGGAAACATTAAATTGTGTACTAACTCAATAAACAGTCATTTAAGTAAAACGTAACAAATTAGTTTATTAACAATAATAATATAAAAACAGTTACATTAAATATGACTAGATAATTTGATATGGCTGACAAGTAAAAGGATATTAAAACAGAGCTTCATATTTAAAAGCAGTAAACTTAATATTTAAACCTAGCAGTAGTCGTAACCTATAAACTTAACATGTGAACTTAGCATGGCCATAGCGTTAACGCTTTAAAGAAAGAAATTATTTCAAAGGAAATCTAAATGCATTTAATTACCGGTAGATACCGGAGAGGCACACTGTGAATCACAATAGAATCAAATTCTTGTAAAGTCCTATCATTGCACTTGAAAAAGAAGATCACCGGGCTTTCACAATACACTGCTGAAGAAACATCATGGAAAGATGATCACCGGGCCTTCATAATATACTGCCGAAGAAACATCATCACACAACATCTATTACACCCCAAGCTGGGCAGGAGTTGAGAAGAATCACATACTGAAATCGGAACGAAATTCGAAACTGCCGCCGGCTTGCCGAGGCGGCCCTTTTAAATAACACTCGGGCAGGAAACTGGAAACGCCCACGGAGGCGCACGTAACTCGATTACGATTCAAGCATTCGATTAGGCAACCGATGCGTGATCGGCAAACAGCGATTCGGATCGGCGGCACGGGACCTCGAATGACATCACTACATTCGTACAGAGAGCAATTGGCGGCTCGTCAGTAGCATGATCAACAATATGGCGGCTGCCGTGGCGATGTGCCGATAAACAGGAAAGCATCAATGTAAGTAAAACCTTTTAGGATTAATTCATGCTATGCTGTTTAAAGATGGTGGGAAGAATAAAGCCAGTGCTAAAGCTAAACTGGAAACTTATTAAAGTTGAGAGTTGAAAGGTGGTACTGGGCCAACAGAATGCTGATTTTACATCACCGCATACAATCGCTTCAAAAGTTTAAAAAAACTGTACCTAAACTTTCAGTTGCTTATTTTTTTTTGGATACTTCTTAACGCTAGTAACTTGTAAAGATACAATTTAAATTTTTTGAGTCAATGGCGTAGTTGGATTTCTTTAAAAAAGTGTTTAAACATTGCATTATACCTCAAAAGAACATTATAGGTTTGGAATAGTTCATGAGAAGGTTATGGAGAAAAAAAAATGCTTTAAAGCAAATAATGTATCATTTGTATATTGATAACTAAATGTATTGTGAATGTGCATATAAACAACATAAACCTACCCGATTTTGATAAAATCTATTGTTTGAGTTTTGTAACAGAAATATTTTTTTTAAGTGTACCACAACGGCAAGCTCATACTCTGGAGCCCTCACAGTGGCCGAGCACATAGTGCTCTGAACTGGGAGACGGAAGGGGCCTAGTTCAACACCAGGTCGCTTCCGCCGACTTAACCGTTCGTAGTTTTCCATGGTTACCTTCGAAACTTAGCGTAGATACGGGTTAGGACCCCTTAGAAAGACCCCTACGGAGGGCACTCCTCTAGAGATGAGTTTCAGCTCATTTTTCAAACCCCGAGCTCGAGGACTTAATTCGAGCCCGTCCAAGTGATATTATTTAAGTCGGAGCCCGAGCTCGAGCCCAAAATTTCTGCTAATAGTTAAATAAAAGATAATTACTTCATTGATAGAATATCATAAATTTTGCCGTTTGTACAAATTTAAGACAAATATAATCGAGCCCGCCCGAGCCAGAACACAATAGTGATCTCTGCACTCCACCCCTCGGCCGAGAGCCCACGTGCAGCTAATTGGCCGTAATCGCACAACGTCATACTCCAGACTTTTTTTTCCCAATGGAAGGCCGCTGCCTTGGAAGGCTTTGGCCACAACGGCTCGGAATTGTTGGACACTTTATTATGGGGGCACCTAGTAGGTGGACTAACGTCGCCTCCAATGAAGGGACGAACAAACGGCAACCATGCCCAGTCGGGGATCGAACCCCGACCGCCGGGAGTTGAACCCGAAACCGTACTACGGTGCTTTACCCACCATACAATCTGGTTGGCTCATACTCAAGACTAGTTTTCATAATAACTCTAGTCTTCATTCTAGCCTTAAAAGATCTCATTTTAGCTCCAATTTATACATATATATGTGTGTCTGTACGCATACACCCATTTTCATTATGCTCTTTTTCAAAAATATTCTCACGCCGCGGCACGCTGCCGGATTTCTGAGGTCGTTATGCCGCCGCCGCGGATTTCCGCGTGCCGCAGACCTCTACATAATGCACTTAAATTATACCAGCATAAATTACTAATATTGAAATAAAACATTAGCCAGTTGAATCAATTAAAATAAAAAGTACTGCATAAATCCATTAAAACACACCCCCCCCCGAAAAAGTACAATTTTACCCAAGAGTTTAGATTCACCCTATATATATATACAGTCAACTCCGGATATAGTGAACTTTTGGCTATACTAAACGCAAAACATTAGTCCCGATTCACATAAAGTATATCTGTTTAACATGGGGACACTTTGGTTTTAGTGAACTTCAGATAAAGTGGACAAAATTTGACGGTCCCCAAAGGTTCACTATAACCAGAGTTGACTGATATATATATATATATATCATATATATATATACATCCAATGTACAAAGTTGTACAAATAGAAATGTAGTAAAGCTAAACATAAGGATATATTTTTAAAAAGATTTATCTTTTCTAAAATTAAAAAAATTTGCATTATCCATGTAGCTGTTTACCCCTCCCATCCTAAAAAAGGAAGTAATAATTTTTTTTTAAATATATCTATATAAGGTAGTGCCATATTATCGGCAGGGCAAATGAGGCAACCGCCCAGGGCCTACAGATTTTAGGGCCCAAAAATCTCAATCTTACACTTTTATAATTTTACAATAAAATTACAAAGGATAAAACAATTTCAAAAGTTAAATAATTTTTTAATTATAAAGTATGGACAGTAAAAATAATTCAAATTAATGATTGTATATAAATTAATTTTAACTTATTTTTGTTAGTTTGTGTATAAATTAATTTAAACTTATTTTGTTAAAATTGGTGTTGAGAAAGGGTAAGATAGTTAAAACTTTCAGCATAACCCAATCATAATGTTTTTTTTTTTAAGGGGGGAGGTTGCAAGGGGCTTAATTTTTTCTTCTGCCCAGGGCCCACAGTTGTCGTGATCAGGCTCTGATATAAGGAAAATAAAGGTAATGTACAAAATTGTACAAACAGAAATGCATACCCTCCCAAAAATGTTTTGAGTTTAAGTCAAATTTCCTATATCGGTTTCATTTGTAAAGCATTTTTCTTCATAAAAATAGCATGATGCAACAAATAACAATAACTTCTTATATTTCCAGCTATGCATATTTCAAAAACTAATTAGTTACTCACTAAACTGAAGTGAGTAATTTTGCTTTTACCTGAATGCTTTTTTTAGTGGTTTTAGTAAAACAAAGCATAAGCATGATTTTTATAGACAAAAGTTTATCTTCTTATTTTGTAATTTAAGAAATGATATTATTAATGTTACTTATAAATTTATTGTAAAAAAAATAATAATAAAGAAATTCAAGGGATTTAAATATGAATGAAAATGTTAGCAATATAACACAATAACTTTTTATAGAATTTCTTAAAATATGTTATTTTCTTTGAGGCGATATAAAAAATGAATGTCGAAAACTTACCTGCACATTTCTTTTCAATACTTAAATAGTTAATAAATAACACAGAGTTAAGTTGTAATTTCTTATAATTCCTTTCATTCCATAATATGTATACTTATTTATATTGTGGTATTGATTTATTAATTGTGATATCTAATTTCAATAGTTAGTGCGATATAGTGCAACCAGACCTGCTTTTATTATATAGCCAAGAAATTATTATGATATATTTGAATGGTCGTCTTATTTCTAAATATTCTAAAGAGGAAATATTGGATATTATGTTTGCATAAACATCTTTTCCTTTCACTAAAAATTAACTGGAGCATTTGTATAGCTCTATATTCTTTACGATTATATATACTTTAAATAACTACCAGTTTATAGAATACTGTTTGTTTGGTCACAGAATATTATTACAAATTTCAACTATCAAAAATTACTAAAAGTAACTTTTAAACAGTATTACGACTGGTAGAAAATGATTTTTTTATTTTTCATAACAGAAACAGAATGGAATCAGGATTTATAGTTTCATTAGTGATAAAAATAATCTTGAACTGAAATAGAACTTAAAAAATTTTTAAGAAATTTAATACTTCTACAATAAATTAAATTATTATTCCGATATTTCTTTTAAAATGATGTAAATCAAAGTTTTATCTTAAAAAAAACATTTACAATACAACCTTGTACAATAACACATTGTGTAGTTTTTTAACCCATAATGTTATTGAAATTACTCTGATCTCACACATTCCTTTCTCCCAAGTAAGGCTTATTACAGATATTAAAGCATGAACATGCTTGTTTAAATATTGCTGTTGAGAAATGTAGAAAAAACAACTTTTTGCAGATTTGTAATTTTACTGACTTTGACAAAAACTCAACAATATGAATGGTAGTTTGTAACCCTGATGAATGATGGCCAAACAACAGGTGAGTGGCCTTACTTCTCCCACAGCCATGCCTTCTAATGTTATAGTGGAGAGGCAAACAGTAAATTAATATAAATAGAATATCCTACTGGCATAAGGTACATAAATCATCAAGAAAAAAATATATAAAATATAATATAAAATTTAAGTAACTTACACGGTCACCTTGCTTTATACCAACTTCCCCTTTCTGGCCAACTTTGTTTAGAAGACTATATCCTATTTTTTGAGATCTACTAAGCAATTTACCTAAAATAGGTAAAAATAATTTTAGCATTTTCACCATTTAAAGTTATTTATACGTTTCAATAATTTGCCATAAAAAACCTTAACTTAACGATATAGCAAACTTAATGGAATGGGAAATTTCAAAAGGGCTCCAGTCTGAAAATTAAAATTTTATAGGAGACACAAAATTCTGATTTACTGTTAAACCATTTGATTGATAGAAGCTTTTAACATTATCTAAAACTGTGTACACTATAACAAGGCAAAATAGTATCCTTGAACAAAAATTTGAGGGGGAAAATTATTGTTACAGTTTTCAGAAATGAGTCGTCCTCGAAATTCATCTGAAGATTTAGGCGTTTTTTTTTTTTTTTTTTTTTTTTTTTTTTTTTTTTAGTATAACAGTATTATTTTACAACACATTTTTTTAAGGCCAAAAATACAAAAGCTTTCTTTTACATTTCACTATATATTGTTATGCCTTGTGATAAAATTGTCATGCAAAAACACAAAAATATCCCCTCAATTGTTTTCATTAGAAATCTTTAACATCCAGCTGTGATGCCACATCTTTCAGCCACTGCAGAATGCCTTCAGAGAAGTTTTCAAAATTTCCCAGCATTCCCTTTTTTTACCCTTTCATTTTTAAGTCAGACCAGTTAAGTTTCATCAACAGTTTAGAGGAGTAGCATGGAAATGCTTCAATAGTAGGAAAGCTTAGACAACTTCTCATTCTCAGTTTGGTGGCATAAGACCACCAGGCTTATGCCACTAGGTTGAAGATAAACTTGAAAAAGTCAATGTTTGAAAATTAACTTTATCCTTTTTTCTGACTTTTTTCCAATAACATCTATCTGACAGTGGCTTTGCCTCAAAATTAACTTGGTACCTGGCTTGAAGTTTATCATGTCAGAGTATGTTATTGTTTTGACACTTAAACTTCTTACATATAGTACTACTTTGTATTAAATACATGTACTGCTGGATTTAATACAAAGCAGTAGATCAAAGTTCTCATCTAGGTGAGCTTTTTGAAATTTTTTGCAGAAAGTCATGTGTTGAAAAACAGATATCAGTCCTCATTCAAAAAATATAGATCTACATGTGTACATGAGAAAAAAAAGCAAAGAAGTCAATTTTGAAAAAAAAAAAAAAAAAAACTCGAGATAAGCCATTTCTGAAATTTGCTATTCAATTTCGGATACAAGGAAAATGCTTACATTAATAAAATAATAGTGACACATTATCACTATCCAGATGAACACAACTCCCCAAAGTGAGCTGTACAACAAACTTCTAATAGATAACTAATCTTTAGAAAACTGATAGGTTAGAAATCAGTTAAATCAAAAATAAATATGCAGATAGTCCATCAAAAAAATATAGTGCCAGGTGGAGGAAAATGGTGGCAAAATCAGACTTTTTTTTTTAAAAGGTCCTAAAATCAAGCTGTTACATTTATGTTGATTAAACTATTAATGTATATTACATACATTTGACTTACATATATTGATGTATACATTGATAGTACATATATAGATTAAAAATATAGCATTATATTTTTAATGATATTAAAATACTTTTCTATGGCGTCCCTTTTAGCTAGGCAAGTATTTATACCCTCATTTTTCCCCTATGGTGGTGGAAAATGGGAGTAGTATAAAGGTAACAGAATACAGTTAAAATTTTTTATTTGGGAATACCTTATTCCCCTGTAGACGATATATATTTCGGTTACACAGAAACACATAACCATCTTCAGTCGTTTCTGGATCTCACACCAATGACGGCTTCCTCTTCAATCTCTTCTCTCTTCTTCCGGAATTTTCGATGAATGACGTCATCCCATGATCGGTCGATTGTATGAAGCACATCGTTGATGCTGCCATCTGTCGTCACTATTTCCAAGCTCTCACGAATGTAGGCATATATACTATTTTTAAAGTTGGCTATTTTTAAAATCAATGGTAATGGGATCTTCCAAAGCAAAACGGGCTAGAGCGGTACTTTGTTTCTGGAGGTTAATGTCTTGAAAGTGTTCGTTTTTTCGCCTTTAATTTTCCTCTTTGTAACGCCGATGTAGCAATTTTCTTTATTAGTATCGTTTGACAAAAAATTAATTTTATAGATCCCTGCGGTTTCGATGGGGTTGATTGGGTCTTTTTCCGATCTAATGCGCTGAAAAATTGTTTTATTAGGTTTAATTGGAATACGGAAGTTCTTTTTAATGGCGATATTAGAAAGTTTATTGGCTATCCCTCGGCTAAAGGGGATAGCGGTAGTATAACGTGGTTTATCTTTTTGACGGTTGTCTATAATATTTAATTTACGTTGCCTTGCTTTGAAAACTTTATCGAAAATTTCCCGAGGGTAGTTGGCGTCTTGACATTGTTTCCTAATGAAAGCAATTTCTTTTTGAAGGAGGTCAGCGTTAGAACAAACCTTGAATGCGCGGTCGATATAGGAACGAATAGCTGCAATTTTATAGTTGAAAGGGGTTTTAGATTTAAAATTTACTATATTAGTATTACAAGTAGGTTTTCGAAAAATGGTGGTCTCAATGAGATTATTGTTTCTTGTTATGTTCACATCTAAGTAATAGAGGCTATTATTGATTTCTTTTTCGTAAGTAAATTTAATGTTCGGGTCTATGGCATTAAGTTGATTGATCAAATTATTTTCTTCATTATTGTGGGTGGTAAGGATAGCGAAGATATCGTCGACATAGCGAAGCCAAAGTTTGATGGTACTATTATGTGTCTGTTTAATCTGTTCCTCAAGGATTCTCATTTTCCAGTCGGCAATTATTCCTGATATGGGGGAGCCCATGGGGACCCCTTGTATTTGTTGGTAGAAGTGATTATTATATTGAAAATAAGAATTATTTAAAATTAGATTTATTGCACTAGTTAGGGTGTTAATTATGTCTATATCTTTAAAACTACTTTGAATTTGTTTGTTAATAATTTGGTTCATTTCTTTAATATCTAATGACGGGACATCGAAACTGACCATAATATGGTCAGTTTCGATGGTCAGTTTTGGTTTATGGTCAGTTTTCGGTTTATGTGTAACCGAAATATATATCGTCTACGGGGGAATAAGGTATTCCCAAATAAAAAATTTTAACTGTTTAATCCGCCGTATTAAATAATGTTTTATAAGTTTTTATTATGTAACAGAATACTTTTAATGAAAATCATGTTATTGCTATGAATGAAAGAAAAGACCGTCAATTGAATGAATTCTTAATATACTGAAAGAACAAATGCAAAGAGAGAGAGAAAAGGATTATTTCCTCAAATATTTAGCTAAAGAAATTATGTCCAAGACTATCAAATTCAGGTTCACCCAGTATGTGGCAAATATTACTTGCTTCTACACAGGGGTGTATGCAGCAGATGGCGGTTGGGGTTAATGCCATCCCCGAAAAGAGTAAGCATAAGATACGAAAAAATTACATATTCATGGAAAGGTTATAAAAGTTTTTTTTTTTTTTTTTTTTTTTTTTTAAAGCCCAACCCCGGCAAGTTTTATTAAAAAACCATGGGTTTTATTGGACAAAATTAAAATTTTTCTACTTGAACTCAAAAATGTGCACCTATAAAAATGTAAACTTCAAACCATAGACAAACATAAAATTAAGGTTTAAATCACAAAGGGAATTTCTCACTGCCCCCCAAAAAATAAATGAATGAATAAATTTGCTTCTAAAAACTTTCACTGCATATTCTTTTGAATACATAATTATTAGCGTAGTAAATTATACGTAATAGAAACTTAAGTGAGATACCATTAAAATATATCAAGCTTTTTATATATATCCAATGTACAAAATTGTGCAAATAGAAATGTAGCAAAGCAAAACATACGGATATCTTTTTGAAAAGATTTATATTTTCTAAAATAAAAAAATTTACATTATCCATGTAAATGTTTAAACCCCCACTCCTAAAAAAGGTGGTATAAGTAATAATTTTTATTTAAATATATCTGTATAAGGCAGTGCCATGTTACCGGCAGGGCAAATGGGGCAACTGCCCAGGGCCAACACAGATTTTAGGGCCCAAAAATCTTAGATCCTACACTTTTATAATTTTACATTAAAATTTAAAAAGGATAAAAAAAATTTCAAAAGTTAATGATTTTTTAATTATAAAGTATTAACAGTGAAAATAATTCAATTTTACGTTGGCACTGCCCTCCAAAAAATAAATGAATGAATAAATTTGCTTCTAAAAACTTTTACTGCATATTCTTTTGAATAAATAATTATTAGCTTAGTAAATGATACATAATAGAAACTTAACCATTAAAATATATCAAGCTTTTTATATATATCCAATGTACAAAATTGAACAAATAGAAATGTAGCAAAGCAAAACATATGGATATCTTTTTGAAAAGATTTATCTTTTCTAAAGTAAAAAAATTTACATTATCCATGTAAATGTTTGCCCCTCCTCTCCTAAAAAAGGTGGAATAAGTAATAATTTTTATTAAAATATATCTGTATACAGCAGTGCCAGCAACTGTATACGGCAGTGTACTGGCAGGGCAAATGGGGCAACTGAGCAGGGCTCACAGATTTTAGGGCCCGAAAATCTTACATTCTACACTTTTATAATTTTACCATAAAATTACAAAGAATAAAACATTTCAAAAGTTAATGATTTTTTAATTATAAAGTATGAACAATGAAAATAATTCACATTTACGTTTGTGTATAAATTAATTTCAACTTATTTTTAATTCTTTGAAATGCTCTATAGTTGATATAGCATACCAATATGTAGGAAAACAACTAGCCACATTTTGTAAAGAGTATTTTTAGTGTTAAAAAATAGCAAAATTTCTGAATTATTTGTTATTTTAAGAAATATTTACAAAAAGTAGTTGTATTCCGTACATGTTAGCAACTGTGATATAGCATTTCATTGTAACGTTTAACTATCTGTTTCTTTGACATCATGTAACTATATTCGATTATTTCAGATTACTTAAAATATGTGTTTGGAAGGGGTAAGATATTTAAAACTTTCAGCATAAATCAATCATAATGTGTATTTATTTTTATTATTTTATTTTTTTAGACTGAGGTTATTGCAAGGGGCCTAATTCTTTTCTTCTGCCCAGGGCCCACAGCTGTCTTGATCGGGCTCTGATATAAGGAAAATAAAGTTAATGTACAAAATTGTACAAACAGAAATGCACATCCTCACAAAACAGTATTTGAGTATAAGTCAAATTTCCTATATTGGCTTCATTTATAAAGCATTTTTCTTAATAAAACAGCATGATGCAACAAATAACAATAACCTCTTATATTTGAAGCTATGCATACTTCAAAAACTAATTAGTCACTCACTAAACTGAAGAGACTAATTTTGCTTTTACTTGAGTACGTTTTTCTGTGGGTATAGTAAAAAAAAATCATAAGCATAATTTTTATTACTCTAGACAAAGGTTCATCTTCTTATTTTGTAATTTAAGAAATGATATTACTAATGTTATTTATAAATTTATTGTAAAAAAATAATAAAGAAATTCCCCTGATTTAAATATGAAAGAAAATGTTAGCAATATAACGCAATAACTTTAACAAAGAATTTCTCAAATTATTTTATTTTCATTGAAGCGATATAAAAAATGAATGTCAGAAACCTACCTTTTTTTTTTAAATATTTAAATAATTAATGATTAACACAGAGTTAAGTTGTAATTTGTTATAATTCCTTCCATTCCATAATCTGTATACTTCTTTATTTTGTGGTATGGATTTATTAATTCACTGATATCTAATTTCAACAGTTAGTGCAATACAGTGCAACCAGACCTGCTTTTATTATATAGCCAAGAAATTATTATCATATATTTGAATGGTTGTTTTATTTCTAAATAAATACTCTAAAGAAGAAATATTAGATATTATGTTTGAATAAACATCTTTTCCTTTCAATAAAATTAACTGATGCATTTGTATAGCTTTATATTCTTTACGATTATATATTCTTTAAATAACTATCATTAGAATACTGTTTGTTTGGTCATAGAAAATTTTATCACAAATTTCAACAATCAAAAATTACTAAAAGTAACTTTTAAACGGTATTACGACTGGTAGAAAACAAAGATTTTTATTTTTCATAAAAGCAACAGAATGGAATAAAGATTTATAGTTTCATTCATGATAAAAATAATTTTGAATTGAAATAGAACTTGAAATTTTTTAAAGAAATTAAATGCTTCTACAATAAATTAAATTATTATTCGAATATTTCTTTTAAAATGATGCAAATCAAAGTTTTATCTTAGGTTAAAAACCCACCGCGTTGGGAAAAATGGGGAGCTACCTGGGTAGCATGTCTATTAACCCTGGTTTGCAAATTTCCAGAACAGATTATCCCTTTTGCTAATTGATCAAATGGTACCAGTGGCATAACCAGGGGGGGGGGGGGGATTGGTGGTCATAACAACCCCCCATGAGGAATTTTTACCATACAAAATGTATATTCTTCACTCCCTTATCACACACATGTATATATGTGAGTTGCAGTAGTCATAACCCCCTATGAAAAATTTCTGTTTATGCCACTGAATGGTAATAATACCATTCATCAATGATCCAGCCCTGCCCCCCAACCTCCGCCATGCCATGCCCATACCAAAACCGATCTTGGGAGTCTAAACTGGTAAAATGCTTTTTATCATATGCTATTTGATAACATTTAAAATATGAGTTTTAATCTTATGAAAAAATGCTTAATTTAATGAGGGGGGGGGGAAGAAAATCACATCAATGAAAAAAATACAAGGATTTTTTTAAAAATAATTTTGGAACATTAATATAAACATGTGTGTTCCCAAACTTTAAAAGTTTTTAATCAAAATTACATACATTGAATAGTAATAAATCAACACTACTAGGACAATTGAAAGACAAACATAAAAAAGCTTAAGCAATTTTTTTTTTACTGTCACTCATTCGGAAAAAAGAAACACTTCAGTTTTTGTGAGTAATTTCAATTAAAAATCTTTTAAAGTGTAAATGAATTTAATACATGTATCTTTATTTATTTATATTAATTTTTCAAAGTTACACAAACTTTATTCTAATCTTTTTCTTTTCATTCTTTTTTTTTATTTTTTTATTTTAGTTTTACAAAATTAAGTACTTTCCTCATAAGATAAAACACATATTTTAAATTAGAGTAATATGGAGATAAATTAGAGTGGTATAAAGCAATTTTAACCAGTTTAGGCATGCATGCATTTTTAATGATTTAAAAAAAAAAAAAAAAAAAAAATATCACTACGATTTATGAGAATATATGATATTTTTATACTTATGAGAAAACGATGGCACCACCTGGGGTTTGATATCTGCCGTCATCCTACATCAGAGACAAGTTTTCGCCTTGCAGTTCTTCAAATAAGATTGAGTTTCATTTGAATACCATTTGTTTCGGAGAGGATTGTTTACATTTCGTTTGAATTGAGCCCTTAATCATATTTTTATCATTATAGTGTATACAGTAAAACAATGAATGGTTGCAGAAAAAACACTCAAAGTACTGGTGTTGAATGTTAAAATAAATAAAAACTTTGTGAAAAAACATACCTAAAAAGATACTGTAACAAGATACGATCATTTCGACTGAAAATTTATTCAGTCTTCTTCAGTCAAAGACTTCAGTCGTCTCACAAAACAGTGAAACAATCTCATCTTGTTATAAATATCATTTTATGTGTGTTTTTTCAAAGTGTTCATTTATTTTAATGAATGATTGTTTTAATTTCTTACATTCTTCTTTCATGAATTATAAGAAGTTAAAAGCTTACCGTAAGTTAATGGATTACTAATTTTCCCAGTAGTATCTAGCACAGTGGCTGCAGGAGCTTTATAAGTTCCAGACCCATACCTCTTAATAGCAGCTTCACATGTAAGTGGAAGACCAGATGGAACCTGCAATATTATTATTTACAGTTATACAGGGTGTGTCAGAATTCCTTCCTGAGTTTGGAAGGCTTATAAAAAAAATAATATATTACCAATACAGCAACAAAGTTGACTTTACTGGAGTAAGAAACATTACAAGTTTTATTTCACAAATAACGAGCTTTCTGCATGTATATATATATACAGGGTGTCCAGTGCTAACGCTGTCCAATGGCTATTTCCTAAACTATTAGTCAGAGACTCATAGTTCCAATTGCAAAAATGCTTTAAATTATAAAATCTATTATATGAGAAACAATCGAAGTCAATAAATCAAATCCTATAAAAAATTATGAAATTTAAATTTTTGCACGGTCTCTTGGTCCTATCAGTTATATTTAGAAAATTTTTCTTTATCCAATTTCATGCACAATAAAAAAAAATTCGTCCTTCTACAACCAAAATTCTTAAAGTTAGAGCACTTTGTGAGCTGCGAAATAGGGGTTGCATACAAAATGAATTTGAGAAAAAATAATGTACATGGTTTTGAGCCTTGTAATATTTATTAGCAATTTCATTAACTATTTTATGATTGTAGACTGCAATAAAGGAGATTACCGTTTAACTATGTGTATCCAATTAATTAACATAAAAATATAGCCTATGATGAAAATAGAACTTTTTAAAGAGTTTTTAAAAGAACTTGTGTTAAATAACATAAAATAAAAAAACAAGGGAATTAAACTTTTCAATAAATATTAAATCAGAATATCAAGCATTTTAAAATACGTATATATGCAATTTTAGAAACTTAAAATAATATTACAAATTCTATTAGCGTAGCATTTGCTCAAAGTAGTTTCCTTCGTCTGCAATGCAAACATGCACCCGTGTCAAAAACTCTTCCTATACTTTGCATAGCATACTTGGTGTTACACATTTGCATGCTACACATATATGATTTGGCAAGTCTGATGGACTTATTGTTTCTTTTTCATATACAGTGAAACCTCTGAATAACGGCCACGCGTGGGACCATCCAAAAGTGACCGTCCTTAGGAGGTGGCTGTTGTTTAGAGGTTTAATATTAAGTAAGGTACAATGAGAAAAGTTAATAATAGTCTCTTCCTATATACAACACAAAACTACAATTAATACCTCTTTTTTATGCTTCCCCCTCTGCAAGCATCGGATTTCAAAAAGGTTTGTGAGGAATAGAACGAAAAATAAGTCCTGTTCCATCACAATAGATTTCTTTAGAATCACAGTCTGGAATTATAGAAGACGATGTTTCCGAGTCACTAGCTTCATGCAGTGGGCAATCTGCAGCTTCTCTAGTCATCTTGTGATTGCGAAATACGACATTCTGTCGGATTCTAAATTTCTGCAACCATCCATTAGACTATTAGAAATCTGAAATTCCCAATATTTCTGCAATGTTCAAAGCACTCTTTTAGATATGGATCCAGAAATCGGAAGGTTTTTCTGATTGACAGTTGGAAAGCACCAAACATTTATTCACCAACGCAGTTTATGTCTGTTCAGGTGAATTATATGCGGGTTTTGCAGAGACCAATAGTGACTATTTTGTGTATTTATTACACCCTGTCTTGCAAACTGACACTCATCAGTAAAGATAATGTCAGTAACGAACGACATATTATCATTTTGTTTATTCAAAATGAAATTGCAGAAATCAAATCTACATTCTTTGTCTATAGACTATAAATCTTGTACCAAAATGGGGCGATATGGATACATGGTTCAGACTCTTTTCAGAGCAAAAAAAATAAGCACTTTTTAAGGACCCCCAAAATTTTCTTAAGTAGGGTCTATCCACAAATGATGTCACGCTTGGAGGAAAGGAGGGCTGTGAAATTGTGACGAGGGGGGAGTAGGGGGGGACAAGATGTGTGACATTATACATTTACATTAAAATAAAAACATTTAAAATCAGAAAATTAAATTTGATTTCTAGCATAGTGCTTTGTTTTTAAACTGTAAGTATATGTATATGTAATACAGCATGACATGTGCCAAGGGTGGTATGGTGAAGTGTGAGCAGGAGGCAAAGAATATTTTTTAAAAAGCATGACATCATTTATGGACAGCCCCTTATTACTTTCGTTATTACCAAACTTTAGATTTTCTTATTGTAAAGTTGGCAGGTTGTTGCTTTAAATGCAAATGTGCCAATTTTCCAAAACTGAAAAGCCTACAATTTCTTGCACATGTATGTACAAGCAATTAATATAATTCCTTTTTTTCTCTCAAGTAACATGTATGTCCATATACCGTAATTTATGGCAGAAACGCTGCACCATCGCACCCACGAAAATGAGCTCCCCATGAAAATGGGGGGGGGGGGGATAAGCGGTAAAAATATCTCCTTTCCCATATGTTTTAAAGTATTTACCGCTATTTTACGAAGCTTACAATTTCCATTTTCAAATAATCAGTGTCCGATTTTATATAAAACATCAGTTTTTATATTCACAAAGGCGAATTTATAGAAATACAGTAGAAGACCCAAAATCCACACAGCTTGGTTCCAGACCTTGTGCAGATTTTAGAATTTTGCGGATTTTGGATCATAATAGAAAATTTATTTTATTTCCCTCCACCCCACCTAGGAAAAAGAAAAAAAAAAAAAACACAATAAAAAGAAACAAATCATGTTACTTATAATCAGAATCATGATATAAAAATACAGAGGGATAATACAATATACAAAATTATGAGATTATAGTACAACTTATTTAAACATGTATATTCAATAGTAGTTTAGGACTTTGGGATGTTCTAATTATAGTTTGTTCTTTTTTACATTATTTCCTGTTCTGTAACACAGCTTTGCTGCTCTACAAATCTGAGATATTTCTTTCTCAGAGCCTAACCTTGATTAAATGTTATTTTATCAACTTTTTGATCATCCTCACTTGTTACTGTGTCAGAGTTTGTGTCATGTGACCATAATAGAGTGTTAATTATGTCAGTGTCAGTCATTTCAAGGATATCAATGTTACCATCAGAATGCACGAACTCTTAAAATATTTTTTTCAAGTGGGAATAGCTTATTTAGTTTTACTTTGTGGTTATAGCATAGTTTTCTGAACTTGCAGCTGGCAGGGCATATTTCATTGTTTACATTGAACAGACAGTGCGGATTTTAGAGCCTTGCGGATTTCGGGTCGGCGGATTTTGGGTCTTCTACTGTAAATAAATAACTTGTAAAAACTTCTTGCATTCGCAAAAAGTTCGGACAGTATAGCACATGCTGATAAAGAGAAACAACGATCCGATGAGCAGGCTCCAGTCAAAAGTAAACATTTTTTTTTTTCTGCGCGGGCAGCCAGCTGTTGATTACGTAATGAGTGTGCTTCAGCGAATTGTTTGTTTTAAGCTTTGAATGTTGCGTGTCGTTGATATTTCTATTCATTTATTACTTTTGATATTTATAACATTGGGGTTTATTTTAAAAGCACTCAGCGTTTCCTGAGCTTGCCAATTACTTGTAGTGTAGTTGAGTTTTTACTTTAATAATAGCGTAAGGCAGTGTTTATTCGGTATAGTGCTCCTTCACAGGGCACAAAGCCACACTGCGAAAAAACAGAAATAACTTATAGATAACTTTTAGATGAACTTTTTTTTTTTTTTTTTTTTGGGGGGGGGGGGGTGTAGAATGGTTAAACTCGCACCGGGCGCAACAGACTAGTTTTGGTTGAGATTCAGTATTTTAAGAACAATCAGGCCCGGGCTGGCTCCTAAGGGGGCCCTTGGCTATTGAAAAGGGGAACGAAAAGTTTCGATGCCAGACGATTTTACGGTCGATTACCACTAGAAATTAAGCACTTTTTAAGCACCTTGCGGCTATACTGAGAAACTTTAAGGATAAAGGTAAAAAATTAAGTACTTTTTAAGCACTTTTTAAAGGCCTTAAAAATGAAAAAAAAAGTAAGTACTTTTTAAGGTATTTTAAGCACTGTCCGAACCATGGGATATGCACCATATGTACTTAAAATATTCCATACTATATTCCATACTTGCGATTTATTATAACCACATGCTTCGCTAATGCTTCTGACACTAGACTGTGGATGAGCAAGAGCATATCCTAGGACATCTTCCACATGCACGTGCTTCTCCAGGATGCTTCTTGATCTTTTACGATTGAGAACACTACAGGTTTCTCTTAAATGCGTCACTACGTTTGATATTGTACTAGCAGATGGGTGACTGTCATTCGGAAATTTTATAGCATACTGCTTCACAGCCTCTTGCTTATTCTAATGAAATTCTCCATAAAGTAACACCATTTCAGTGTATTCATTTATTCATTAGTATTAAACATGTGTATTCAGTGTATTCATTAGTATTAAACCTGTTCCATCACAATAGAAGACTTCTTTAGAATCACAGTCTGGAATTATAGAAGACAATCATCTTTCATTTTTTATACTCAATAAGCTACGAATTCAAATATCATGAACTTTAGACAAACACTAAGAAAGTAACTTAAACAACAGTTTTTCAACTCCAGTAAGATATTAAAATTTAATGTTTATCGTCTGTTGCCATATCAGCAGGAAAACTGAATCTCAAGGAATTATCGTCTGCCAACCATTTTACCAGAAACATGATAGTTCATTTCAATTTTGTGAGGTATCCGCCTCAGTTTATGCGTACTGCTGAAGCCAGCACAGCTTTTAGTCTAAACTCCATGGTTTCTGCGTTTTTCAGTCAATGAATGAAATGAAAATGCACCTTGATGATGAACTGTAATATACAGGGTGTTCCAAAAATAACGATCCATTTTTAAGAGAACATTAATCCATTAATTTCTTTCACAGGTGTTTGACGAAATGCTCTCTTTAGAAAAAAGATCAGCCAAAGTTTCTAGGAAATTGGGTCATAAAACATATGAAGAAGTGCGTCAGCTGTGTTGTCAGCGTGTCGGATGAAAATCGTCCTGGACGACCATCAACATGTGTAGTGTAGTTCCTATTTGGAACACCACTATTCAATTTCACAGCTAAAAAAGGATAACAAATCAGTAATGCGTTGTTTTGAATGATGACAATAACCCAGGATTTTTCTCTTGCCGCCCTTAGTGTTGATCGTTGTCAAAGTAAAGAGAACCAAAAGGATGGGATTGAAACCTTTTATTTAACCAATTAACATATTAGATCAAGTAAAAAAAAATATTAAAACTTAATATGCAGCACAATGAACACTTTAACAATTTAAGCAAGACTCAGCAGCAATTGACAATGAACCGTGAAATAAAAAGGTGAAAATTTACACTCATTTCTATGGCACAACTCACAGCTTAATTAAAACAATTACAAAAGATTTTGATCAATTTATCACCTGCTCCAGTGCTGCAAAAGTGATCAGGTAGCACTCATAGATGTTGGTAAAACAAAAAAATTTAAAAACCCCTGGGTACCCATGGTTGCAAATCAAAAATTTAAATTCAGTGGAAAAATCATGTTTTGCTTGAAATTCACAACTTACAAAATTTTAGCTCAGATGCTACTCTTGTATGGGAATTATTACAATACAGAATGGTACATTTCAACAAAATACGTTCAATCCCTTTTTTTTTATAATTTTACAGGAAGACCGATGGTCAAAAGAAATTTAAACAAATAAAAAGGCTTAAAAGGAAAAAAAAATCCCATCAAAACAACTTATGAAAAGGGAGATATGAAGTATAGCCACTATATTTCAAAGTGCTGATTACCCACAGAACGGCAATTAAAAGGTGAACATTAATTTTAAACATCCTGAAGGGAAAAAAAAAAAAAAAAAAAAAAAAAAAAAAACGGCCGGTGAAGAGAAAATTTAATCACAAAAAAAAGTAAACAAAAGGGAAAACTTTACACTGCCAAAACAAAATAAATAATTAACAGCCCCCCAAAAGTAAGAAATTACACAGTGGTTATTTAAATTTTTAACTAGAAAGCTCTTAAATTACTAAAACGTTCTGGGTGGAGGTAAATTACATTAATTATTAACCAAAGAAAAGTGATATTATAGTGACAACACCACTTATCCTCCCTGTTCGGAGAAAAAAAAAATTTTATATGCAAAAAAAAATTTTTTTTTTTTTTAAACAATACATTACTCTAGAAAAGTGCAGTGAGTGTATAGATAAACCCAAACACCAATAAAATAACCACTTATACTGACCTATGCACAGGACCAAACACAGTGGCGAAGAAAATATCACGGCAAAATAACGCGCACTGAAGAAATTCTAACATCCCACCAATAGGTGAGGAAACAACCTAAGCGTGGCTATTAATACCACACAAACAAAAATTTGACACACCCAACATATAAAAGTAAAAACGTAAGAAAAATTTTCCTAAAGACCCAGCCAAAAACAACATGACTTGCACATTCCGCACATTTAACATAAAACACATATTAACCATACACAAAGATCTCGAGAACATTTAAGTACATAACACGAAATAACGATGACGCAGAACACCAATTTTTGAAGTGGCTTACTGAGATGTTTAATGTCCGAAGAATCAGTAGCCATAACATGACACACTTGGTAATGGGACGTAATTAGTAATTTTTGACACAATCTTAAGTAAAACAGCACAGAAATTCAAACAGCAACATCACCACATTGCAGGTGAGAAATTACCAGAATTTTGACAAAACAACAAGCCAAAATTTCAGAAGGGTGTTGACCATGGCAAGACAATCTCAGCAAAATTACGATTTTGAAACAACTTTTAAGATACATATTTAATTTAAGCAGTAAAGAGGCGAGAAAAAAAAATTTAAAAGTAAACAGTATTTAATTAAGAAGAGACAAATTGCATTAATTGGTTTTAGACAGTTACTTAAATTAATTACACAATTACACAGAGGAATGATCCCTGAATTCCCCTGCACTCAGCAATGGATGAAGGGGGTACAGCGGACTAAACACCAGCCCAACAGGACCCAACTGTCATCCAGAACCAAACACAGAAAGAAATCCAAGTGACCATGAAGGCCTGCAGAAACCCACAAGTCACTAACCATTCCCAAGTGTCCCATTTAAAATTGTCTAAACTACATGTTTAAATTTAAAAAAAAGGGTAAAATAAGAGATATGAAACTGGTTATAAGTTACTGGGACACCCAACTAAGTACAAAAGGCAGATAAATTGGCCAAATTTATCTACAGCAATTAAAATTTACAACAAGAGGAAGAGGAGAGATTGCTCGCACAAAATTTGTCAACCATAAATTTCCTACACAAGAGGGTTTGATGAAGACTTATCAAACCTCAAAAAAAATTATGTGCTGTTCAGGTAGACACAAGTAGGAGGTGGTTACTTAGTGTAACCAAGTATTTCACACATTGCACATGACCCCTTGGCCATATACAGATAACAATCAGTAAAATACAATACATATATGCAACAAAAAAAAATCTTTGGTATAATAGGAATGCAATAAAAATAGGAACAAATCATATGTGGTTACTTGTTTCCACATAACTAAAAGAATGTGCAAGTTTACCCTTTGGCAGGTCAAACATTAAACATAAAATAGTGTATTTCACACTCCCCAAAAATACCCATAAAAGAAATTTGTATATAAAAGAAAACACAGATGCTAACACTAAAAATGAAAAAATATATATAGTAAAATTATATGGCACAACCTCGAAGAAAATTTCTGCGCAAAAATGTAAAACTACTTCTTGACAAATCCAAAAGCATCCCTGGGTCTGAGACAATATCCATGTTTAGGCATGGATCTAGTGCGAATAGGAGAAAAGGTGGATGTTGGTTGGGCATCAGAATCATCAATATCAGAATGAGGAGAATTTAAAAAGGAAACTGGAGATACTGAGGTATCCCGAAAAAAATCAAACGAGGTATCTAGTTGTGAATCTGTCATATCTACTTCTGTTGTAACTACAGGAGGTGGCATGTAGATAGTATCAGCTTCCCAAGACAAATCTATCGGTAAAAGGGGACAAGGGTATTCTCTTATTAGCCTATCCTCTGAACTTTCTTGAATAGGGCTAGTGGCAGGCTCTGGAATCACTGGAGGCGGAGAAGACAAAATTTGACTATCTGGTGTTGGAAAAACTTCCCTGTCGATAACCTTAAAAATGCGATTTACATGTACAACTTGAGTATCTGAGGGATTCGAAATGAGAGAAATTTTAAACAAGACAGGAGAAAGTTGTTCTAAAACTCTATAAGGACCCTTATTAAATTTACAAAGCTTCTTAGTTAAATGTGGCTTGCTAGCGGGAACGTGTAAATAAACAGTATCACTGACTTTAATGTTTTTAAAGTAAAAGTTAGAGGTAGGAGGATGCGCCTGAGCATACGAAGCCTTTTCTAGGTTGGTCTTGACGACAGAGAAGGTACGTTGAAGATTGGTGACTATCTCCTGAGCGTAGGATCTAGTATCAGCATATGATCTGAATTTCGAAGAGAAAACCAGATCATATGGCATCAACAGATCTCTACCATAAGTTAGAAAAGCAGGAGATTCCTTGATGGTGCGGTGGTAGGCAGTACGAAAAGCTAAGAGAGCTAAGGGAACCTGTTCACACCAATCTTCTTGAGATTCGAGTACTAGATGACTTAACGAATCAATCAGACATTTGTTCAACCTCTCCACTAAACCATTTCCTTGCGGATTATAAGCCACAGTGTGCTGTTTTTTAATACCCAAGATGTCATACACCTCCGCCATAGCCTTAGAAATAAAATTTGAACCCCTATCCGAATATAGCACTTCCATTATTCCGTGACGTGAAATAAAATCAATTAAAACTTTTACAACTGTTGAACTTTGAATATCAGGGACAGGATAAGCTTCGGGATATCTTGTAAAATAGTCAGAGATTACCAGGAGCCATTTATTGCCATTTCTAGAAGTCATAAAAGGACCCACTGCATCGATTGCACATTTCTGAAATGGGCGATCAACAACAGGAATCTCTTGCACAGGAGCCTTTTGATTTTTGTGGTAACCCCTTCTTTCCAAACATGACTTACAAGATAAAACATACTTTTTTACGTTGTTATAGAGACCTACCCAAAAAAAACTTTGACGTACACGGTGTAAGGTACGAGACAGGCCAGCATGGGCAACAGTTTTGTTGTCATGACACAAATGCAATACTTCTTGGATTAGGGTGTGAGGCACAACTAAACGAACGTTCTCCGAATTACTATTTAAAGGCTGACAAACTATAGCATTTTGCTGAAAGAAAAATTTATTGGATCTTTGAATATAAGGAGACTCATTATTGAGGCAAGCAGCAATCTTTTGACAAAAGGGGTCAGATTTTTGAAGCCGAATGATATCTTGTAGAGGAAACATAGGAATTTGAAAAGAAAAAGGTTCGGAATTAAGAGTATTAACTTCACGCGAAAGAAAATCTGCCATTAAGTTAAGACGACCAGGCTTGTGAATAATTTTATAATCATATTGTTGCAGGGACATAATCCAACGAGCAATACGTGAAGTGGGATCTTTTAATTTAAACAACTGCGAAAGAGATTGCTGGTCACAATATACAGTGAAATGAGAACCGTAGAGGTACTGTTTAAAATGTGTTATGCCAAAAACAACAGCAAGAGCCTCCTTTTCCACAACTGAATAATTAACCTCGGCAGGAGAAAACTTTTTTGAGGCAAAACAAACAGGATGTTGAAATCCCGAATCATCTTCTTGCACTAAGACCACACCCATCGCGTATTTGCTAGCATCAGTGCAGATCGAAAACGGTTTGGAAAAATTAGGCAAGGCCAAACAAGGAGACTGGGTTAAAGCAAGTTTTAAACGATCAAAGGCATCCTGTTCAAGATCTCCCCATGCAAACTTACAAGTATCCTTCGTCAAATTAGTAAGAGGCAATGCAATATTAGAATAATTAGGAATGAACTTTCTGTAAAAACCCGTTAAACCAAGAAAAGAGCGAACTTGCTTTTTAGTACGAGGAACATTTGCTTTTAAAATAGTGTCTAAATTTTTTGGATCAGGCATAACCTTACCTTGTGTTACACGATGGCCTAAATAAGTTATTTCATCTTTTGCTAAAGTACATTTCTTAGGTTTGAGCTTCAGATTGGATTGTTTTAATCGTTCAAAAACTAATTCTAACCTGTGAACATGTTCCTCAAATGATTCTGATGCCACAACTACATCATCTATGTACACTCCTATTTGAAAGTCGGAGAGACCGGACAACACCACTGACATGAGTCTTTGAAAACTGCTACTCGCATTGCGCAAACCAAAAGGCATCCGGCAAAAGTGGAAAAGGCCTTCCTCAGTGGCAATACCCGTTAAGTGTGCATCATCAGGATGCATGAGCATCTGATGGAAACCCGAGGTGAGATCAAGGGAAGAAAAGAACTTAGCACCTGACAGGAAATCAATCATTTCTTGAAGATTAGGCAAAGGAAAGTTATCGGGGATGGTCTTGGCGTTTAACTTTCGGAGGTCAGCAACAAGGCGAAAAGAACCATCCGGTTTCTTGACAAGAAGCACTGGGGCAGCATAACTACTCGTAGAGGGTTCAATTATACCAGCATCCAACAGTGTCTGAATTTGTTTACGCATTTCGGGCTTAAGATGATATGGGACACGATAAGGTTTTGATCTTACAGGAACGTCATCGGTTAAATGAATGCGGTGTTTAATTATTGAGCAAGCGCCTAAGTCAGAAGGAGTAAGAGAAAAAACAGATTTATATTTAATAAGCAAAGATTTAAGGGTCTCACGCTGCTGATCGTCAAGGTGGGTTAAGTCAATATCTTTTGCCCATAGGCTAAAATCATCTTCCTTCTCTTCTTGTCCCTCAACAACATTAACAATTTCATCAGGCCTTTCAATATTTACAGGAGTTACGTAGACAAGTTTCATATTTTTATTTAACTGAATTGATTCGGAAGTAAAATTAATGACCTGAACCAAACATTGGAGATCTTGAGAAATTTTAGAAACAGCGTTAGCAATTAAATACGAATCAAAATTTAAATTAGGATTAGGTTCTAACAAAATGTCTTGGCCAATAAACGAAGAGTCAACATTATTTACATTTACATGAAAAAGTTTTTGAGAAAAAGGCGGCACAGTAACTCTTATTGGTAGGCTTCCGAAAAGAGAAGGAGAGGACACTTGACAAGGTTCAGTACTCGTCACTGGGACAGATAACTGAGTATTTTCAGGCTGCTCATGCCGCCAGCTGACACACACATCCTTGTTACTTAAGAGACAGTCATGACAATTTAAAGTAAAGCCAGCTTTTACTAAAAAGTCTAATCCAATTATAAGATCAAAATTTGGAGATAAAATACCACGAGCAACTAAAAATTTACAATCAAAAGACTTATCAGAAATAAATAAATTGGTAGCGATTAATTTTTCAGTATTGATATCTACACCGGTTAGAGCTCTAAGTTGAAAATTTGGACAATTTAATTCCTTAGCATCTTTCAAAACATCAGCTACATGGCTGGAAATTACATTTACTGCAGCTCCACTGTCTATGAGAGCACGAAGTGAAATATCTTCAATTTTGACACAAATTATAGGTAAATTAGCTGGCAAAAGGGACATATCAATGAATGGATCTACACGGGGACTCATGGAGTGTTGCAATCCGGTACAAACTCCCCCCTCAATTAGTTTGGGTGCCTACTGGATTCATCACTTGTACTCTGAGCTTGCCCTTGATTTGAAGTAGACGGGCTCTGATTTGCATTAGCAGAAGCTTGTGCTGCCATATCTCGCTCCTTTTTTCTACAGACCCGACTAATATGACCCACTTTTCTGCAATAATAGCAGACAACTGAACGCTGAGATTGTGGAGCATAAGGCCTATGTGGCAAAGAATTCCGTTGGCCCTGTAATGATGCAATTTGCACCTTCATTTCTTCCATTTGTTTAGTCAAAAGCTCCAATGATTTCGTATACTGCTCCGTAGTGGATCGAAAAATCTGCGCTAACTCACTGTCGCTAGTGGTAGGTCGTGCACTAACTACATTGATGTCCGAGGCATAAGATTGAAGTGCCCGCTCAACACGTTTGGCCAATTCGGTGGCCTCCTGAAATGTTTTTGGGTCCGCTATCACTACTTGAGCACGAATGTTTGCGGCTAACCCTGCCTTGAATTGCGAGAGTAGCATGTTGTCACTAAAACGTTTTGGAATTTCTTCCCCAGCTGAAGACTTAAGAGCCTTTTGCGCGATACCCTCTAGCCTGGTAGCAAAGTCCCTTACAGTTTCGTTTAAATTTTGTTTGCAGTTTGTAAGGTTCGCTATTTGTTGAGCTACGTCACTTGACTCTGCAAAATGGCCCTCAAAACGTGCCCTAAATTCCTGCAGGGACTCAAAAGTAACCTCTTTCAAAGTGGAGGCATAGAATTGAAGAGCTGAGCCCTCAAGTTTCAACTTCGCCACTGCGATGGACTGTGCGTCAGTCCACGACGCCAACGGTGCTATCTGCACCAGGTAATCGAAAAAGGATGTCACATTGTTACCATTTAAATTAGGTAACATACTAATGAAAGAGGGATTTGGAAAGGCAGTGGCATTGCCACTGTTACCACTCGAATTTGGCATGACTTAAAAAAAATATTCCTAACACTCACTGCAAAATTTTAGAAGATATTGAAAGGTACATTTATGAATGTCAAAATTTTAGTTCGGTTTACTTCGACAACACACACAAGGGTAAAAGGGCAAGGGCCTTCACGGCACCATTTTGTAGTGTTGTTCCTATTTGGAACACCACAATTCAATTTCACAGCTAAAAAAGGATAACAAATCAGTAATGCGTTGTTTTGAATGATGACAATAACCCAGGATTTTTCTCTTGCCGCCCTTAGTGTTGATCGTTGTCAAAGTAAAGAGAACCAAAAGGATGGGATTGAAACATTTTATTTAACCAATTAACATATTAGATCAAGTAAAAAAAAATATTAAAACTTAATATGCAGCACAATGAACACTTTAACAATTTAAGCAAGACTCAGCAGCAATTGACAATGAACCGTGAAATAAAAGGTGAAAATTTACACACATTTCTATGGCACAACTCACAGCTTAATTAAAACAATTACAAAAGATTTTGATCAATTTAACACCTGCTCCAGTGCTGCAAAAGTGATCAGGTAGCACTCATAGATGTTGGTAAAAAAAAAAAATTTAAAAACCCCTGGGTACCCATGGTTGCAAATCAAAAATTTAAATTCAGTGGAAAATCATGTTTTGCTTAAAATTCACAACTTACAAAATTTTAGCTTAGATGCTACTCTTGTATGGGAATTAACACAATACAGAATGGTACATTTCAACAAAATACATTCAATCCCTTTTTTATAATTTTACAGGAAGACCGATGGTCAAAAGAAATTTAAACAAATAAAAAGGCTTAAAAGGAAAATAAAATTACATCTTAACAATAAAAATAAAAAAAAAAAAAAAAAGGGGGGGGGGCAGATGACGCGAAGTCCACCATTTAGAGACAGCATGAGTTGCAGCAATTCACATTGATCATGGTAAAAAAAAAAAGGGAGGATCGAAATCTTCTAGTCAGTCCGGAGTCTCGGGGCTAGGCCCACATTGCAGATGCCCATCTATTGGCGCCACTCACGGACTCGCATTATATCAAGAGATTGAAAAGTACGGAATGATCTCACCATTATCATACGCGCTGGCAGCTTGGCGATTTGATGGGAGCACGGAGGGCCATGTGCTAATCAGCGACACAGTCGGCGGGGGCTGGAACGTGCGTCGGCCTAGCAGGTCATCTCATCCGGGCTCCTTTATCTGTCGTGCTTGGTACGCATTCAGCGGCCAGTAGTCGAACAGGAATTCATAGCTTTCTCTCCACGGTGGGGCAGATCACGTCATCTTGGGTGTCTAGGGGTCTTCCTTCAGTTATCAGGTCATCCTACACGACTTGTCAAATCAACCCAAGGCTGGGCTGAACTTGAGCTCTCAAGAGCTAAAAAAAACACCACCCTCTAGTCAGGACGTTCTAGCTGAAACTGCCCAAAAATCGCGCGCTTGCCTCTCCTCCTCACTCCGGAACCGCTACCCTCAGCCAATCAGAGCAGAGAGTGCACCTAAAAGTCATTCCGGGATAGTCCGATCTGGACCGGAAGAGGGGGGAACAAGAAGCTTCTAGAACAATTTCGGAGGAAAAGCGCGGGAAAGATAGCGTCCTTTCTGAGATCTGATGCAACAGGCACAGAAAATGATGCAATAGCATGAAATTGTAAGCAAAACTTGAAAGATGAAAAAAATTATTGAAAATTCACAGGAAGATGCCTAACCGGAGAAATAAAGTAATAATAAAAAAAGGAAAAGCAGGATTACGGGAAGTTACGAAAATTAATTTAAAATAAAAAAAAAATCCCATCAAAACAACTTAATGAAAAGGGAGATATGAAGTATAGCCACTATATTTCAAAGTGCTGATTACCCACAGAACGGCAATTAAAAGGTGAACATTAATTTTAAACATCCTGAAGGAACAAAAAAAAAAAAAAAAAAAAAAACGGCCGGTGAAGAGAAAATTTAATCACAAAAAAAAAGTAAACAAAAGGGAAAACTTTACACTGCCAAAACAAAATAAATAATTACAGCCCCCCAAAAGTAAGAAATTACACAGTGGTTATTTAAATTTTTAACTAGAAAGCTCTTAAATTACTAAAACGTTCTGGGTGGAGGTAAAATACATTAATTATTAACCAAAGAAAAGTGATATTATAGTGACAACACCACACATGTGACACTACTGGTTTATTTCAATTTGTTAGCGAGTAGCCTGATATTGGCCATAAAAGGTAGCTGTTTTCAGTATTTTCAATGGTACAGCTATGCACTTCTTGTTGTTTTACGACCTAGTTTCCAAGAAAGCAATTTACCTTTAAAAATATTTGTGAGGCTCTGAATGCTGAGGAAGTGAGACTTCAACTCCGTGAAAAAGACTCTCTAGCCCAAGCCAACACTGCTAGCATGTATAAAAGGTCAGTCGTGTGCTATGAGTGCAACCAACCGGTTTGGGAAGAAGGCAGTTTGGGAAGAACTGCCCAGAAAGAATTAGTCGCAATCGTGAGTCGGAGTCCTCAGATCCAGCCCAGTCGTGAAGAGAGTCGTTGAGGAAGAAATCCCAGCTTTAGAAGGAGTTCAAGCACTAGCCTTGTTTCCCGTTGAAATCATTCTAGATGTTCCAGTCCTCAACCAGTGGCACGCCAGGGTCAGCCACGCTCCCCAAGACCCCAGAGACGGAACCAATGAGGTAATCGAAGAGATGAATCTCCTATCCCTAAAAGAAGTGAGTCTCCAACATGTAAGTCCAATTTTTTTGTTACCGCTAACTGTTTAAGCCAGTCCAGTTCAAGGACAGAGTGGATTTTCAAGTCAGCAACATCCAATCATTTTTGCAGTAACAAGGACATGTTTGTAGACTTTATTCCGTTAGAAGGAGAAAAATTGTCGGTCACAATGAAGGATGTTGAGTACTCCCATAGAGGGGAAGGGTTCGCTGAAACTGTGGTTTGGACCACGTAAATACACATTAAATGAGGTAATGCTTGCGGACAGTTTTTGTCGGCATATTAAAAAAAAAAAAATGTTTTAATCGTCTGCTGTAAAAAAAAAAATATTTTTTTAACTGTCCGCAACTTTCGGGAACATTTTGCCGCGGCTCGTTACGCTGTCTCCGCTCTGCGATGACGTCACTAACGTGAAAAACGCGCGAAAAGGAACGGCCGAATCTAGCTTTTACACACGTCTGAATCCTTTTGGTTTCCCTTTTTTATTTCCCCTGCACCATTTTGGATTCGTTTTGCGGCCCATCGCAAAAATTGCATTTATTTAAAATGGCCCTTCAGTTAAATACGATTAAATACAATAACACCATCATAAAAATATGAATGACTGATTGAAAACAGCCCTTCTACGAAGTTACCTTCTAAA
Organism: Cheiracanthium punctorium; assembly: GCA_038373885.1. NCBI lineage: Eukaryota > Metazoa > Arthropoda > Arachnida > Araneae > Cheiracanthiidae > Cheiracanthium > Cheiracanthium punctorium. The sequence goes on along the minus strand of JAWZYV010011701.1, from coordinate 171,792 downwards.
TCGGACCTTCCTCGCAGATATTACTCATTAAAATGTCTTTTACAAATGTTCTATTTTTTTTTCAGATCAAAATATTATTATCATTGCTTTTTTCATCTTATGTTTTCATTTGCACGAGCTGATTACCCTGAAAGTGCCCCTACTGCAATGTTTTGTTTTTTGCTGACTCAAGTGAGAACTCGATCGACAGAACTATGCGTATTTCACTTAGGAATTGAGGGAAGAAAATATAGTTGAAAAATAGAAAATTGTTTTAAGTCATCTAAGAATTTAATTTCCTCAAATATCGATAGTTACGTTTGATAAATACGTATCTACGAATTATTAACAATTATTATTCGAGAGTTCGTCGCCAGTTGTTTAGTTATTCCTCTTCTCTGTTTTAATTGTTTTGCACACTTGCAAGCTTTTTCGCTCTTTTTTTTTCCCCTGAACGATTTACTCTATTCCACCGGCTTTCTTATTACGCATTATTCATAATTATTACAGATATTTACTAACCATAAATAACTACGAATGATATAAAAAGTGTCTTAGCAAAACTACGTTTTGCAATTCAGAAATTAAGTGGGACTTCCAGAAATTGATCTCAAAATTGCGAATACAGCACTTGAAATGTATTATGTTTTGCCAAAATTAAGCATAGATGTAGCTGGGGTTATTTGCTCCCGGTGCAGCCCTTTTGTTTTCTGCCACATTCTACTAAAGGCCAGAGCAGACTTCAGTGCTTTCCGTATGCTAGAATGGGTACTCAATGTATTTTTCCGTATCTTCAAGACGGATTGCGGAGAAAAGTGTCCCCATTGTATGTTTGGTGTGGTTTTGTGGTTTCACGGGTTATCCTTTGTTGGCGAATCCCGACGGGTCATTAAAAGCCTATAAATGTTCCAACCCTGCACTGTTTCCCCCCTTTTACAAAGCGTGCACGTGGAAATTGACCTTTAAAAAACTCCCCTCATATCGTGCAGCGTACGGCAATCACACGCGAGTCTGCGCTCGCCTTAAGTGTCAGTATTCTCCGGTCGCTTATCTTTGTTTTTATCTTGCCGCCTTCGCGGACCGCCAACACACCCCCCCCCTCCCCTCTTATTACGCCACTCTTTTGCTTATAAAAAAAAAAGTGGCGTAATTTCAGAATTAGGTAATTCAGACTATTGATAAGATTTGGTATTCTAAATTTACAAATCATATACATCTTCTGAAATTTTGAAAAATTTCAACGTTTTACTTAATGAAGAAAAAAAAAATTAAAGCAAAGGTAAAGTAATTCTGGAAAAGTAAGTCTTCAGAAAACAAATTATTGTGATAGTCTAACAGGTTATTCTTAGAATAAACTATTATCAATTTAAGCTTATTTTGCTCTCAAAAACTAAAAAAAAAATTTTTTTTTTATAAATAATTCCGGAAGTTTTTTTCCTTATGAAATTGTTTAAATACTTTCTGTAACAGAATGTTATTTATTTTAATCAGCCAGTTACAAAACTTGCTGCTTAAAATAAAATTTTTAATTCATACGATTTTAATATACTTTTTTTTTTACATTACGAAATTGAAGTTTAAGAAAGATTTATTGCTTTTAAGGGAACAGTTTAAACCAAAGGTCAAAGAATAAATTTTCTTTCTGCTTGCTAAATTATAAAAATTCTGACACCTTATTTTTAATCATATGCCAATAATATCACGAGATACTGCAACTTTTTTTTATACACTCAGCGCAATTTCATTGGCAAACAAACTCTTTAGATGGCTTTTTCTCCATGTTCATATTTTCTTTAATTACATGTTTTAAACATACTAAGGCTTTTTATGTGTGTGTGTGTGTGTTTGTAATAAAGATTTAATTTTTTTTTTTTTACATGTTCTTTATTACTGTACTTATCTGATAAATTTGTGCATGGAATTAGCCTTCAGTTTTTTTTTTTCTTTTGTATTTTACAGAAATCATATGAAGATATGTTACATTTTATTGCTTTACACTGTATCGTATATTAGTAGAAAAACTATATTAGATGCAATATTAGATGTATCTGAAAATCCATGCACAGCCTTGTGTAATATATATTTGAAAATCCTTTATTATTTTTTTTATTGGACAAAATTTTTATTTTTTTAGTAATTTTTCTAAAATCAGTTTTCTAAAATCAGTTTTTTAAAATTTTTTAATAATTTTACTTAAATGTGCCGTTTAAAGAGATTTATTTTTTCAAAATGTACTATTAGTTGAACATTGAAAGGCATCCAGTTCATCATTTGTACTATAGTTTAAAAAAAAGCTGAAATGCTATTTCCTTAAAGGGACTTAGTTAGCATGCCACAAAAGAATTAAAATTATTTAAAATATTTTTAACATTATTTCTTACATATCTTATTTATAATAATGATTTTTATTGATATATTTTAAGAATAAAAGAATAGTGCTTTTTTAAAAACTTATATTCACATTTCATGAATGAGCAAGCATCAAATTAGAAGAGTGTGTGTAAGAGGAAGAACAAATACATTTCAGTAACTTGATTTTAAATGGTGCAACAGTTGGATGCAATACAAAATTTGTATATGACTCTGAAAAAGGGGAAAAGAAAGGAACTAATTATGCACTGTAAGTCAAAACACACATTACAACCCTACAAGTTTTGTGGATAAGCTCTAGTCCTTTTCAGATTATTTCGAACCAGTTTTCTGTAATATGCTATCTAACTATACTTTATCATGGAACTCAAGTACCCTTTTTGAAAACAGGCTGTCCTTTTTTAATCTTTTCCCGGCAGCCTTTTTTTTTTTTTCCTCTAGAGTCAGCACTATTTAACAGCAGTGGTTTAAAATTGTTGGTTTTATGTATGAAACATCCTCTAAAATTACACGCAAAATTTTACAGACTGATTATGAAACTCTGAAAGTTTGTCGCAGACAGCTACAAAACTTTCTGCCACTGGGCTTGCCAATATCCAAAGGATGGATTTTATCAAAATTAAGATTTCCCAACCACCAGACAAGAATTTGATGAAATGAATAAAACTCTGTATCGTAGTCTAATAGGTAGTTTAGCTTTTATTGCCAGCAGGACCCGATATTAGCAATGCAGTTAATTTATTATCCTAGTTCCAAAACAATGCAAGTATTAAACAGTGGGAAGCTTTAAAGTAAATAAAAAACTTTGTATAAAACACACATACGATGATACAGGTAAGTAGATACGTACGTTTCAACCAAAAATTGTTTTGGTCTTCCTCAGTCAAAGCCCTTCGTCACGAGGAACAGAGGGAACTGAAAAGAGATAAACAACTCTTTTCAGTTCCCTCTGTTCCTCGTGACGAAGGGCTTTGACTGAGGAAGACCAAAACAATTTTTGGTTGAAATGTACGTATCTACTTACCTGTAACATCGTATGTGTGTTTTATACAAAGTTTATTTACTTTATCATTTAACACCAGTATTTTGAGTGTTTTTTCCAGTGGGAAGCTTTGTTAAAATTACTAGGATATCTTTAAAGTATAATAGACTATAAACTTAGGCTATAAAATATATAACTTTAGAATGTTTTCCCGACTCCAATTTTGCAGCTAACCATGATGATAGGGTTTCCATGGGAGGTTACATTTTGCTATAAGATAAAGCTCCAATTTCATGGAAAACTTTCAAATAAAAATGCATTAGTCTTTCAACCATGGGCATGCATCGCAAGCTATGGGGACCAGGGGACATGTACCTCCCAATGTTTTAACTAGAGGCCAACAGAGGGGGACCGAGGAATACTGTATAATTTTTGTTTAAAATGCTCTAACAGTAAAAAAAACCAGATAGCTGAAGTCATATCCCAAAGCAACTTTTTCTCTCACTTCGAGGTGGGTACTTTTATTAAGACTGTTGGACAATATAGTATTTGAGTCGGATGCTCCCCTATCAAGAACCTCACACGAGGATTTCTTATCTTGCTGTCTGGCCAAGGCATTAGGTTTATTCTTCTTATAAGTGTAGTTTCTTTTAAAGACCGCACAAAGTCGCTCTTCGGTTTGATATCGAAAAGAGTGGTTAGTTCAAATTTCGGCCTTCTGCCATGTCAAAACACTCGAAGATGCCCCACAAAAGACTTCCATCCATTTCCTTCAGAAGAATAGAAATACAGACCTACATACATAATAGATCTGGGTATATGAATAGTCAGAGGAAGACAGAAGGCCGGGGGAGGTACACGGGTGGGTAACATTTTCATGGAAATTAGTAGTGAAAAGTACTTTTTGTTATTGATTGGTAGAATTTACAGGATGTGATCAGTCGTGTGTCTTCTCTCACAGAGTATCACAAGTTTCTTATGAGTCCTCATTTCTCTTAAACTACCATGGGTCCTCCGAAAAAGTTAAAATCGCACAATATTGAGTTTTTTACATAGCAAAGAAGGAAGACTCTGAAAAAGACTAAACACAGCTGAGTGAAACCGTTGATGTTGCTTTAGAAACAGAAGCTAAGAACTTATTTGGAAATTTTTTTTCCTGTGCATATCCAGATATATTTTTTCAAGAAATAGGGGTGAAACTAAGATCCTTGGCTTTTTTAATTTTTTTTATGTTGTAAGAGTAAGTATCAAAAGAAATTAAGTAGTTGTGGTAAACCCAGTTGTTGCCAGTGGGGATCCAGGGAAGGGGACTACGGGGCTCCTCCCCCGGGTATCCCTCAAACATTTTCTTGCAGATTGAGAGAAAGGCATTTCATGACATATAAACCATCACCAAAAAACCATTCTCAGGAGGATTTTGTGACATGAATGGGTACATTGACCTGATGGAAAATCAGACTTGGAATCTTTAGTTCTCTCTGCAGATGGCAGTAAATGGGTTTGTAATCAGTAGTTTTTATATTGCCTGAAGAAAAAGGCAAATTACGTTTATCACCAGATAAAGCCTCTCCACATCGCATAATGAGCTTCTTTCATCTTATTGTCTTTTAGAGAAGATTTTCTTGTGTCATGTCATTAGAGCACAATGCCAAGTGGGACATCCAAATTACTATTTTTATTTTTCATTTGAGACCATAACTCGACAGTACTGGTCCTTCCCAGTTTGATGATATTTGGCTAAATCTACTCTTTGCTCGTGGATAATGCTCAGGAGCTGTAGTTTCCTCTCAAAAAGAAAAGAAAAGCTCCTTAAACAATGTGGAGAAGCTTTACCCAGTGATAAACTTAACTTGGCTTTTCTTTGAGGTCATATAAAAGCTACTGATTATCAATAAATGCTTGAAACCCACTTACTACCCTTTGCAGGGAAAACTGGTGGCTGAAGTTAGATTTTCCATCAGGACAATGACCCATTCACATTGCAAAATCCTCTTGAAAATTGTTTTGCTGCAATAGGTTGTATATCATGAATTGTCTTGCCATTTTAGCTTGATCTCAATTCCTAAGAAAATGTGTAGGGTATCCTCAGCAGGGATGGGTATGCAAATGTCACACTGTTTCAGTTTGTGCCAGAACTGAAGGCTGTCATCCATGAACACTGAGGTAATATTGATGTTACCATACTCCATGGATTCATAAATGATATGTTACATCGACTATTCAAAGTCATATGTAAACATAGCAAAAATATATTAGTTATTAAAAGTTCAGGCTATATTTCGGCGGGGAACTTTTCTTTCTCTTTTTTTACACATTTATTTTTCATTCCTGCTATGGGGAGTCAGGGAGTAAGTTTTTTTCCTTGTAAATATATATTTCTGTGATTACTTTCTTAATATATTTGTTTTGTTCTTACTCATCTGTTTTGCATCCAGTTGCAGCACAAAATCAAGGTGGCTTTATTTAGGTGGGACACACTGCAAAGTGCCTAGTCTGTTATAACAAGTGCAGTATTATGCTAAAGACAAATTATGCCATTTTGTAGTCCTACTTAACTTACCTCATCCTAAAACAAAATAGGAAATCAAAAATGTAAATAAAATTATAAGGCGACATACATGCAAAGTTATACTGTAATAGTTAGCTGCTCTCATATTGTTTTACTCACCAATAATTCTTCACCACTAATGGGCGTCATTAAATTTCCTTCTGGTCTGGGAGCATTTGGATCCATCTGCTTTGCTAAAAATAGATGCATGGAAACATTTAAAAATATATTTAAAATGGTGAAAGTATATTAATTTATTTATAGCTATAACTATATTAAGTTTTCAAAACTCACCTTCAAGATCAGATTCATCATCTACATAAAATTCTGGCAAGGGTCTTCTCTTTGGCCTCTAAATAAACAATTCATAAATTAGAGTTGCAACAGGTAAAACTTAGTATCAAAATAAATAAGTGAACTTAGATATTCTATAAAAATACATGAATGTGTATGTATAATACAGAACATGTCAAAATGATCTTTATGACTTTGGATCAAGCTTATTTTATAAAGGAGGATAGGTAATAAAGTGCAGTTTACAAATTTAAAGGTGCAGCAGCTTGTCGTAATGGTCACACACACCTAAAATTTTGATAGCAGTAAAACAGAATGTAATGTATGCGGCATTTGTAATATGCAGGATATCTAGTTCCTGCCATATCTGGGGTATAGCATGTCCTCATTTATGAGTGCAACTGCTACCATGATACAAGCTTGCAGGCCGCAGGATAGCAAGTTGTTGTCTCCAGAAGATGCATAAGACATTGCACTACAAGTTTCTCAAGAGCTTGCTACGTGTTGGTAGTAAGCGAATTTGGTCGTACAGTATAGAACCTGTTATCCGGAATGCTTGGGACCGGGTGTATTCTGGATAACTGGTTGGGGATTAACATGACATCTACTGATTTGATTGGTAGCATAAATGTTTAATTCTAATCAAAAATAAAGAGTAACCTTAATTGTTAATATACTAGAAAAATAATATAAAAAAAAATATGATCAAGATAAATAATAATCATTTAGAGAGGAAGTAGTAAATATATAACTTCTTGAAAACTTAATCACACACTAGAAAAATAAATAAAATACCTCACCAGATCAGGGTTGCCAGATCAAAATTCTTGAAAATAGCCAAATAGCTTCTTAAAATTAGCCAAAAATAGCCACTTTGATTGCAGCGCCATCTTTTGGACTTTCGAGAAAACTTTTAAAAAGTCTAGAATGTAGCATAGATGTGATTCACAAGCGTATTTTTGTGATTAAATTAATAACAATAATAATAGTTTAAAGATTAGTAGATCGCAAAAATAAAGCGTTATTACTTAGAAATTTTGCGGAATGATAAATCGAATTGAATGCATTGGTTAGGAGACACTTTCCAATGTTTGAGAGGGCGCAAACGATTACTATTTGAGGGAAAAAATATTACACACAGGCATAAATGCTTTGTTGCGGAAATGTCAGTAGATTCATCAATATATAAAGAAAACTTAGCCTCTCTTAACTCTTGAATCATCTCTTCGAATAACGATAGGCTTATGACATTCTTAATGAGGCATGCACACTTTGTTTGGAGTTTCAGATCCTCTAGTGCACTACCTTTTGAATACGTTTTCACTATTTCACCTAGGTGATCAACTGATTTAATACTGCAGTGCACTCAATAACTAAATTTTATATCAAATTCTTTCAATGATTTATTTACAGCTGATTTTTTTTTTATAAACAGTGAACAGTGCAATTAATTTAGAGGATTTCAAGTCTTTCTCTTTATTCTTATGTTTGGCTAATTTTTCGTGAGTCACTAAATTATGCTTTTTAAGCTGGGATATTGAGCAAAGACACAACTTGCAAAAACACACATTGTCTTTTCAGCATTAACCATGGATGCTCCATCTCCCATTCTTTATTATATTTTCTACTCATTATAGGCTAGCGTTTAATAACTGTAACTTATAATTACTCAAACTTACCGTAACCACGGCAACATATTCAATGCTTAGTACAAACACACAACAAGGGCCGACCGAGTTGTATGGTGGGTAAAGCACCGTACTCCGGTTTCAATACCCTCCGGTTCAACTCCCGGCGGTCGGGGTTCGATCCGCGACTGGGCGTGGCTCTCATTGTGTCCGTCCCTTCATAGGGTGCGACGTTGGTCCACCTACTAGGTGCCTCCATAATAAAGTGACCAACAATTCCGGCCTGTTGTGGCCAAAGTCTTCAAGGCAGAGGCCGGCCATTAGAAAAAAAAAAACGCACTACAAATAAATGTGCCTTAGTCAGCTCAGTTACTCCGTAAAACCCTCTTTCGCTAAGAATCAAAATCGAACAAAAAGCCCATCAAAACTCGAACTAAAACCAAAACAAAGCCATCCCATTTGTATATATATTGTTTGTTTGTTTTCATATTTGCCAACAATTACAGAATTAAGCCATAATTAGCTAAAAGACGAGTAGTTAAAATTTTGTTTTTCTTTTTAGCCAGCAGCCTCAGAATTTAGCCATAATTAGACAAAAAACGAGTGGCTAAACAAAAATTTTTCTTTTTAGCCAGCAGCTTCTGAAATTAGCCAAAATGGCTAAAATTAGCCACATCTGGCAACCCTGCACCAGATTGCTTACTTTATAAATTCTAGCTGTAGAACTCAAAATAAAAAAAAAACAAAAACATTAGAAATTTTTAAAAAACTCATTTTTTGCTTTTCTTTTGGAAAGAAATAGGAATTTAATTGATTGAAAAATGATTCTGGATAACTGGTTTCCGGATAAGAGGTTCCATACTGTACTAGTCTAGAGACTTGGATCTTTTCCCTGCATATGGAAAGACCAATTCTCTTGTTTGCAAGCAGTGTAAGACGGAAAATCCTACTAGAAGCTCCTCCAAGAACTTCTCAATGTGATCAGTGGGAACATCAACAAAGGCCACTACACAACCATCCTTTCACTAGATATCAAGGGTGCATTTGATAATGCTGATAGTTATAAAGCAATAATATCTACAAAAAATTATCCAGATAACAGCTTTAAAATCCTTGTAAATTACCTAGAAAAAGAAAAATGACTATAAACTGGGACAGCGGCATTGAAGAGCACACACTCACAAGAGGATGTCCACCACAGTGCTCCTGCCTAGGTCCAGTGCTGTGGAAATTAGAAGCAGATGCCCTGCTAAAGTAACTAATGAATGGAATTAGGATATTGGCCTATGCAGATGACTTTAGGATCCAGGGGTGTAGCCAGAGGGTGGCTGATGGGGGTGCAGCCAGCCCCGAAATGAGTAAATGTAAAATATGGAAAAAAATCATGCAGAAATAAACTTTTACAAGTGACACAGCCTACACCAACCAAACAACTGTCCAACAAACTGCGACACTATTATACAGGCCGTTCTGACAGAAAATTGGTATAGACCTTTTTTTTCTCGAAATCTGCTCTAACGATTAAAAAAAATTAATATATGATTTTAATCGGTTCTGAAAAATCAGAGGCTGACATCGCCAGTTTATTTTGGAAAACCTGTTTTTTTTTTTTTTTAATTTAGTTTAAAGATAGGACTACTTAACTCCTACGTATTAAAACTGAAACGTTTTCAATCCAGTCGTGAATAGGCCTGGCCAACCGATTTAGTAGAGGAGTTATACGTCCCCCTTATAACTCTTCCACATATAACTCTTTCCTTATAACTCTCTCCCTTATAACTCTTTCTATAGCCACAGTCAGTTAATAATTTTATACAATAAACTTTAACAAACTTGTTTCTGGTGGGATTAAAAAATAGATTAAGAAATAGAAAAGATATAGAAATGGTTGAATAAGAAATGTATACAATTTTATGCTTAAAACATTTATTTACCGATTGAAAACTAAGATTCATGAGATATCATTGTTTTATTTAAAAATGATTTTGGTGCCATCTGTTTTTAAAAAAGAAAATTATCAAAGAATAATTTTATAATAATAAGTTTAAAACAATAATATTGAAGTAGCAATAACATTAATACATTCAGGTAGCATTAACATTTTTCTTTTAAATCAGAATTATTAAGTTAATTGAGAAAAATTGAGTAATATATATGTTTTTATCTTGTTTTTTGTTTGATTCTTCGGGGAATAAATTCTAGCAAAAGCATGTCAATCTTCTGTAACATATCTGTTACAAAGAGCTTATTGTGACTTTTTTTAATCAAATATTGTAAAATCACTTATTTTATTGAGCAGTAATTTTCACGCAAATGAAGATATCAGTAATTTCACAAGCTGAAAATTTTGCAAATTTTATATGAATAGAACTGAAATTTAAAAAGTCCCTAAATTACCTAAATATAGAACCACTTTTGCATGAGGCATTTTAAAAAACTTTCTTTAGTCCGAAAAGTTCGTCCCCCTCCACTTCCCCATTTTGAATGGCTTCAAAGAAGCTGGTATAAATACTGCAATGAATGAGCTGCATTCTATCACAGGGTTCGCACTAGAACACAGGATTTCACAAGTTCTGCAATACCACACTAAATCCCACTCAAAAACAAATGGCACTTGGTGGATTTTCCTGCATGCTGAGTTGTTAGATTTTCATGAAGCAGCTAAAATATTTAATGGGGTACAGAATAAAATTTATCATTAAATTGTATTGTTATCAAATTCATTTGTATATTATTTTGCTAATTTTGATATTTATAATCTTAGTTGTACTGTACTTTTGTTATGATATTAATTTTGCTTGTAAAATTTTAAAATAAATAAAAAATAAATTTTTCAAAATAAACAAAATTCTCACCCATTTTTTTTTTCCTAGTGTGAACCCTGTATTAGTTTATTACTGTTTCATATTCAACAAATAATTGTAAGAAAGTTGTCATGAAAGAGTTTGCAACTCTGCAGTAAATTACTAAATATTAATAAGTGAAAATTTTCTGATATTTTATTATCATTTGAAGTGAAAAAAAAAAAAAAATATTTTGCGAGGCTTTAATTTTTGCAATTAAGACAGGCTCGCAAAAATAAGTAATTTTACAATACTCTGACAGGGTGAGTAGTCAAATTTCAATTGAAAAATCAAGCACTTTTAAGCACTTTATAAGCACACTTTTAAGAAAAATCAAGCACGTCATCATCAAATTTTTTAAGCAACAGATCAGTAGCGAAGCCAGGAATATTTGCAGGGGGTGGCTGAGAACTTAAAACTTAGAATGCAGTATAGCTTATAAAAATCAATAATATATATAAAGATATATTCTTTCTTTTTGAGGGGGGGGGTGCCCCCCCCCATTTTGGCCTAAAAAAGTTTGCATATAAAAATGAGTAAGAAAAGGAAGAAAATTTTTAAAAATCCTAAACCGAGTTTAAAATCTTTGAAGTTGGAAAAACACACTACAGAAAAAATAAATAAATTGGCTTGGGTCTTCATTTGAACCTCAAATTCCTGAAATCAAGAGGAACTTTCAAATACACTATCATAGGAATCTGAAAAAGCTTTTGAAATTATTCACGAATACGTAATTTTCTCCAAATCCTATGTTCACTCATTTCGGGGATTGCTGCAGCCCCATCAGCAACACTCTCGCTACACCCCTGCAACAGATGAAAACAATTTAAGCTTACTTCAGGGATGCTACAGCTAAAACCCCAGTTTGTCTCAGCATCGTCTCAGTCAAAATCCCTTTTTGTCTCAATTAAAATTTCTTTTTGTCTCACAGTATGTAATTCGTTTTTTTCTTTCAAGTCTGTCTCTCTCAACTAATTTCATTTATTTTATCTCTCTCTACTTATCTCTAAAAGAAAATTTTTTAATCTGTTTCCCCCTTCAGCTTCTCCAAGCTCTTTTGCAATGGCCTGAATTTTTTGGGTGGCCACCTCATTTTTTAGTGGAACAAGCCTGAAATCATAATAATTGCAACTGCATTTTACACATGCTTGGTTTCAATGAAATTATCATTAAGATGCCAAATTTAAAAATTCTTGCGTAAAATCGTAAAAATCGGCGGAAATGTAAAAAAACGGGAGTTTCACGTAAAATTGTAAAAATCGGTGAAAAAGTGCAAATTTCAAAATTACTAATATAATTTACGGAAGAAACGCCGAATCCACGATCTCTCCCCTCCCCTACCACTGAAAAAAAAAGCATCGACCTGGGATATATTTCGTGAGCGGGGGGAGAATAAATGGTGAAAATATCTCCTTTTATCCCCCTTCCCATATAATGTTTTTAAGTATTTACCGCTATTTTACGAAGCTTACGATTTCCATTTTCGAATTAATCAGTGTCCGATTTCATATAAAACATATCAATTTTTATATTCACAAAGGCGAATTTCTAGAAATAAATAAATAACTTGTAAAAAACTTCTTGCATTCCCTAAAAGTTCGGAAGCGAGCCGATGAGAAGGCTCCAGTCAAATGTAAACATTTTTTTTCCCCCCGTGGACGGCCAGCTGTTGATTATGTAGTGAGCGTGCTTCAGCAAATTGTTTGTTTTAAGCTTTGTATGTTTCTATTCATTTATTACTTTTGATATTTATAACATAGGGATTTATTTTAAAAGCACTCAGCGTTTCCCGAGCTTGCCAGTTACTCATAGTTGATTTTTTATCGTAATAATATCATAAGGCAGTGTTTATTCGGTAGAGTGCTCCTTCACAAGACGCAAAGCCACATGGCGAAAAAACATAAATAACTTATAGATAAACTTTTTTTTTTCTTTGGGGGAGGAGTAGAATGATTAAACTTGCATCAGGTGCAACAGACTAGTTTTGGTTGATATTCAGTATTTTAAGAACAACTAGGCCCGGACTGGCTCTTATGGCTGCAAGTGTGAGTCAGCATTACTATTGTCATGATCAACAGGGAACCACCTGCACCTACTTTTAGGCACGCTCTTCCGGTTTCAAGAAGAATAAGCGATGGGATGGGAGGGAAAAAGTTGTTCTCGTTATCGGCGTAGTGTTTATAAAGGTTTCTGCCGGAAGCTGAGAAAAAAATAAGCACTTCCTTGCAAATTCAAGCACCTTAAGGGAATTTATGTAAAAAATAAGCACTTTCAAGAGTGCTTGAAAACAATTTTTAAAATCAAGCACCTTTTAAGCACTTTTCAAGGCGCTACGCACCCTGTCTGATATGACATGAGAACAGATTTGTATGTTTATTTACATAACTTTATGTCAAGCAAACTAATGAAATTTGTCTGTGAAACTATTTTATTATCTTCTGATCATATCCCTAAAAAGTAATGATATCCCTATGCATAAACCTCAACAGGTTAAAAGTTTGTGACACAGCATTTTACTACAGCCATATGAATTTTAAATATGGGTCTTAAAAATAATGATATCAAATTTTAAGTGACACCCTGGTGTGTCTTTATAAGATTTAATTTCCATTACAATTACTTTTGTTTTATTTTCTAAAGAAGATCACACAATGCTTTTAATCATCAAATACACTGTCAAATACATCACACTTTTACTGAGCTGATAGTATGTATTCAAATGAATTTACTTCAATAATTTAATTTACCTTTTGCATCACACTAACCAAAAGGGCAAGCAAAATTTGCATAAATGTTTTCTTGTAACACACTATGTATTTGAATACATTTCAATTAGTTTGGATACTATGACATAAAGGGTGCGTTCAGACTGCCACTTTTGGGTAAATCTCAAGTAGAACACGAACTGATTAAGTTTTACTCAGGGAGATTGACATCGTGAATGTCTTTGGTTATTTAATAGGAAAAAACATGACGGCGCATATTTACTAACCAGTGGAGCCAATGGGAGTGAACAATAACAATAAACAAAGGTCACGTGATCTATCTCCCCAACTCCCTAAGAAAAATCCTTTGGGAGTTGGGAAAAACTCGAGCTACTCAGCTTGGCAGCCTAAACGCTTTGTTTATCTCCTCAAAAAGCTGAAATCGGGCATCGTGAATGGCTTGGGTTTTTCTCGAGTAACTCGAGTTACTCAAGAGTGGCAGTCTGAACGCGCTCAAAGTAAACATTTACACGAATTTTATTCGCCTTTTTGGATAGTGTGATACAAAAGATAAATTAAATTATTGATAAAAATCTGAAATTCTTCCAGATTTTATTTACGCACTTCAGTGTACTTTTTACTCTCTCTCACACACACACGAAACCACCAAGATTTTATATGTCGGTTCCAAGCATGAAGTATGCTTCAACATGGCACAGTGGTTATGTCCTTGGAAATAATAGGCAGGCGAACCATGTCTTATCGCGCGTCTGTCAACCTAACTGAAACCATCACCTCGGTCAGACTATTGCCAAAACTCGCCCAGAATGATGACAAATGGCGATATTTTGGGCATGAACCCAATGACTCACTATCGCCAAATTTGGCGATGTTTTGGAAAAACTCGCCAAGGTCGACGACAGAAGGCGATATTTTGGGCATGAACCAAACAATGATTGTCTACAGTTAAATTATATTGAAGATGTCCATAGACATTAAAGTATTAAAATTTTTTTCAGTGGTCCTGTAAATAAACTCTCCAGTAGATTGGAACCAAAAATCCAGATGCACAACTACATGTTACAACAATCTTATGTATGAAATTTCAACATTCTATGACTAAAATTTTTTTAGATTTCAGAGTTAAATACATACACACGTACAACAAAAGTCACCAAGCACGTAGCTCTTGAGGGAGGCATGTGACCGTGGTCGGACCATTACCTAACTTATATGGTAGGATAGTATTGTGCTTGAAATGGAAAAATGCCCCTAAAATTGCCATTGACCGTAATGTATTAGAAATCTTTTGAGTGTTAATGTAGCAGAACTATAAATGATAAAGACACTTCTTTTAATGGAGAAATTCATTTTGTAACTCTTAACAGAGAAGAAAAGTTTCTTACTAATTATTCAATCAATTTCTTTTTAAAATCACGCAAAGTAGGTGGTTTTCGTTCCTCTTGAAAGTTCGTCACCCTCATGATTATAAAGGAATTAACAATTGCTGTATCCAGCAAAAACCAAAAAAGGTAGTACCACCATTTCATCGATTTTCTGGCTACACTGTAGTACTTTCTTCTTTGGTCAGCCAAGTCTACACCTCCCATATATTTATTATACATTTTGAAAGCTTCAGGGAATACTACTTCATTGATTTCTTTTTCTTTTTTTCGGTTAACTTTGACGACATTGTGATTTAAATCTGAAGAAATAATGCTTATTTGTTTTTTATCCATCCAAGTGCTGCATAGAATTTTATTTCTTCCTTACACTGGAATACAGCTAACTTTCCCTGAGTTTTTAACTGAAGTTTTTTCAGGTCTTCCGGTAGCTGTTTTCGATTTTTCAAAACAGTTCCGCAAGCGTACATTCCTTTTTTCAATAAATCGCGAAGTAGTTTGATGCTTGAAAAGAACCGATCAAAGTAAAACGTGTGATATTTTTCTTCCAGTGGTTTTATTAAATTCATCACAACATCATAGCCCAATCCGTTGTTTGATCGCTCAACCGCATCATTTTTTCCTCCATATATATTAAAATTGTAAACATATCCGAGGTACGATGTACACAGCATCCAAACTTTTATGCCTCGCTCAGCAGGCTTCAGCGGCCTGTACTGCACTATTCCAAGTCTTCCCTTGAATTTTATCAGAGTTTCGTCTACTGCCATTTGCTTATATGGCTGATAATTTTCACGAAAATTATTTTTTAATTTGGAAGCCATCGGTTCGAGTTTCTGGAATATGCTGTATTCTGGATTATCTTTATTAATTTCATTTCGTCGGTCCGATATGTGAAAATATTGCAGTAACTTCAAAAATCTATTTCGAGGCATAATTTTTTTTATCATATCATGGCCCAAAATGGGATTTGTGGACCAATAATCCTGGATTTTAGTCATTCTGACTAAACTCATAAGTAAAACGGCTATGAATGCCCATATTTCGTCGTTTCCTTCAATCGGCTTCCAGTTGTCATTATCTTTTTCTTCTTTTCTGCGACAAATTCTGCATACTTATTAGAGTTTTCGCGTATATTTTCTATTAAGCTTTCATCGAACAGCAGCTTCAAATATTCGATTTCGTATGATCCAGGTGGCAACGAATGCGTCGGTCCAGGATTGCCTTCAAAATCTTTTCTTTCAACATGTTGGAAACTTTCGTTAGAGGACCAGGTCAAGGAATTATCACTACTGCGGGGGGAGGGGGGGGGGGTGCATTCCTCTTCAGCTACCCTCGGCTATTACGGGAACGAACGGACTCGGAGGATCTCAGCTACTATGGGCGCCAAAGAGTTGAAATATGAAAGTGTTTCAGATTTTTTTCAAACTTTTCTCCATACAAATACATTGTGGTTTGTTAACGACATTGATGGCAGTTATAAACTTCTTTAGTTAGCGATTTATCTTTTATTTCTTTAATTTTTCAGTTTTCTGTCTGATACTGGATCTTTACCATCGAGGGTAGTTTGAGAAAAGGCAAATAAAGCAGGGAGCGTGGGATCGTCATTTGGCGGATTAGATTTTTTTGTCTCTTGCAGAATTTCGAAATTTTTCACTATTTTCGCTTCATACTTTTGGCATTTACCTTTCTGCACCCGTATTTTCTCATGGAATGTTGTATATCACTCTTTCAATGGTTAGATCAAAGAATGCTGTGGCAGTCAAGATCATTTAAGAGAATTCACCTGGACGTTTCGTGGTCGATGACTTTACCCAAATTATCCTCTTCAACGAAATGCTCAATTAGAATTTGTAACTGTATTTGCTCATTTGTCATTTAATATCTACTCTTCTTTTTTTTTTTTTTTTTTTTTTTTTTTTTACTTAATAAAGATAGTTAAAAACAAATTTTAAAGATTTCAATCATTTCATCGTCATTGTACAGTTGCTAAGAACTGGCGTGAAACCTTTTGTTTACTTTCTGTCACAAGTCATGTTCCGTCCGCGTCGCTCTTTGATTTTTTCTGTTAGTTTTGTTTAGGACCTTCGTGACATTCTTGATAGTTCCCATTTATTTTTTAATATTACAGTCAATAAAGTGACCGTAGAATTCAACCAGTTCCAGCTAGTTTAATGTTAATTAGAAGATGTATTTTGCTGGAGCCACCTGTTATTGAATTTTGCTGTAAATTCTGTACTTAAAATTTTTCAAGGGGGGGGGGGGAAAAAAGAAAACAGATAATCCGTAAGGGCATATAATACACATCTTAAAATTTTAAACTTTTTTACAGATAATCTGTAGATTATAGGCAGGAAAATACAGTAGTCGTCAAATAGATATACTGATGTGCCCACTTTAAACATTCCCTTCTGCAGTGTGACATGAGAGCATACAAATGGCTGGTTGCCTTATATAGAGATCACCTACATGAAGCTTTCTACACATGGTTGACACTGACATTCCAGTGGCTGCGGTAAGGGAGGATCCGAGTTGAGTTTAAGAGGTGGTTCTATCCCTTTGTGCATATAATGACAAGTATTGACCATTTGCCATGGTCAAACAGTTGGTCATTCTGGGTTAACCCTTCTAGATGTAGAATCTGTAGTTAGAAATTGTTGCTAAAGTCTATGAACAATAGGACTGACATTTAACCACCTGGTCACTTGTGCCTGACTTTATCCTGCCTCTTGTCTCCCAATAACTGTATCACAGTTCTCAGGCAAATGATGCCTGTAGGTCATTGTTATGAATTAGCTATCTCTAATTTCTTACTTTAAAACCGCAACGAAAATTGGAGTCTTGATTTAAAGCATGAAATTTTATGCTCCTAGCAAATTATTTATTCTGGCTGCAATGCCAGTAATTTGCATATAGCACTTTTATTCAGCAACATTTATTTGACAACACATTGCAATTTCATTCAGATTGCCTTATTTTCGAGCGATTTATTGTTATTTTTGTGATTTATCCTTCAGTTTTGGAAACCAGTATGCATATATCTTATACTGATAAACATTAAACAGACCTTTAATGTGTTTAAAAGTTGCTGAATTTTTGCTGATACTTTCCATTTTCCTGTACCTGAAAAAAAAAAAAAAAAAAAAGTATCATACAGTACAATGCCTTATGTAATGAAGTTCAGGCCAAAAATAAAATATCCCTGTACCAGTATCATAACTTAGTCCAGTAGATGAATGATGTGTGATTCGAACAGATGTCATGTGGGCTTGATTGTAACGATTTACATGATCAGCAGATGTCCATCTGGTAACTTCTCCAGAAGTATTCGTTACGTCTGGTTGAACACTAAGACCTATTTAAGAAAAAAAACTTCCTAAAAAAGTTTCAGGTAAAAAAAAAAAAAAAACTTTTTTAAATTCTTGATATTAAATTGATTAAAAATTACTGTAAATCATACTTGGAGTAAGGTTTTGCATGACAAGATTTGTCACTGGGCTAGCACAACTACTATGTTGAACCCAATAATCATCCAGCCGGTTAGGCCTTCCATTATACCACTGAGGTGAAGGAGTTTCACGTGTAGAAGATGTACTAGAAGTATCAGACTGTGATGTAGTAGCTTGATGAATGTTGTGAGAAGGAAGATGTTCTTGTTCTGGTGTGCTGCCTTCATTTAAAGCACTATCATCATCTGATGATGAATCTAAAGGAAGAGGATATATAAATATACATGAATTTAAATACTATAAATTTCTTTCTAATAGAAAAAAAAACTATAAAGAATAAAATTAAAAAGTATTTAAAATGGAGAATAAAAACACATTTTTAAACAATTAAATCTATGAAGGGGATATATGTCCAAATCATGTGTCTGCATTTTTTTAAAGAATTCCTTAAAAAATTAATTTATAAATAAAATAATATATGTGAAATTTTGCTACATTGGGAGAATAATCTTTTTTTGGAGAATATCTTCGCTTAATGCCATTTGAAAAACATTATCACATTCGAACCAAGACAATTTGAGTCCTCACATAGATGTCGGAAAATAAATAAATGAAAAATATATCATGCCAAACACATTGATTAATAGGGATTAGTTTTATAATGACTTTTGGATACAGTTTTCTCTCTTTATAACGAAAGACAATATAACGAAGAAGGCTTTTTATTTAGTTCATCTAATGTTAAAATATAGGAGATTCAAAACCTTATAACGAAAGTAACTTTATAATGAAATAAAATTAGTTTGAAATTGTGATTTAAATGATATAACAAAATCGATTTAAGTGTTATACAGTGGAAGACCTGAAATCCGTACATCTTGGTTCTAGACTTTATGCAGATTTTAGAACTTTGTGGATTTAGGGTCATAATAAGAAAATTATCTCCTTCCACCCCCACCCTGATAATATTAAAATACAATAAAAGACAAGAGAAGCAATTCATATTACATATATGATAATAAGATTCATAATATAAAAATACAGAGGAATAATACAATATACAAGATTATAAGATTATGTGCAAGTTATTTAAACCTTTTAAACATTTTTTAATAGTAGTTTAAGAGTAAGGGATGTTCTAATTTAGTTTTAGATTTTTTTAATTTTACTTTTATTTATTTATTTTTATATACTGCCATTATTTCTTGTTTTCTAACACAGCTTCACTGCTCTACAAATCTGAAATATTTTTCTCTAAGAGGAAAACCTTCATCAAAGGTTACTTTATCAATCTTTTGATCACCCTTAGAGATGTAACTGCAACAGAGTCTGAATCTTGAGACTAATTCACTACAATTTTTCACTGTCAGTCATCTGAAGGTTATCAATATTATCATGAGAATTCACAAATTCTAAAATATCAGTTTCTTTAAGTGGGGATTGCTTATTTAGTTTTACTCTGTGGTTATACTGCAATTTTCTGAACTTGCAGCTGGTGGGTCAGATTTCACTGTTTACACTGAACAGACAGTGCAGATTTCAGATCGGTGAATTTTGGGTCTTCTACTGTATTATTTATCTTAATATTCTGGGAAATATTTTGGCAGCGAAAACTAGCTTTAGTGCAGAAAAGAAATCTTTCGTTCCCACAGTAACCACTGGTTAGTCGTAGAGAACGAAGTAAAAGAAAATCTTTTTGCAGATAGACACTTTTTTGAGAAGGGTAACAAGTAAATTCATAGAACTGAGAGGGAATGGGTGCCTAGAGGATCATGGATCTTTGCTCTTGGGATGCCTTCAAACCTGCTCTAAACCAAAGAGGATAGCAGTATGTCACTTGCTACATTTGTACGAATATTCTGAGCCCGAGGCTCTACAGTAAACACTAAGCAGGAGATGTCCATTCTATCTTTTAGTTTTTCATCAGTGCCAGCCACTTTCCAGCATTTCTAAAGAAGTTACACTTGCTTATTCCTTCAGTTGAAATAAAGGATGAAAATGGTGGCTAAACCCAAAACTTTTATCCATAGAGGATAAAGTAAAAACTATAAAATTGAAGGTCAAATTAAGAAATCCAAAAGTTGCAGTCAACCCTAAGTACGATTTTAAAAAATAAAAGGAAAATTATGAAAATGTACGATAGTATCTCAATGTCATAAATAATATGATAGCTAAAAATGCTTTAAAGAAAAGAAAAGAACCATAGCTAATTATTTCACACTCAGTAAGGTAACACAATATATTTTTAGAATAAGTATCATTTGTAAAGTATATCATGAGATAATGATGTCATGTATGTTTTCTATTTATTTTATAAAGATTAAATTGAAACAAAAAAAAAGTGGCATTTAATTGCTAAAGTTACAGATGAGTTAATTATTATAACATTTAATGATTTAATTACACTAATATTTATATCTAAATTTTTACTTCCTGCCTTAAGCATCTAGCCCCCATATGGACAAATCCCAGCCTGCGGGACAGATGTGGCCTGGTAGGGCTTTTGATCTGGCCCGCGGAACATACCAGAACCATATAAAACACATGAAAACCATTCAAATACACATAAAAATCCTAATTATATGGCCCATGACTTCGCTAACATCCTGAGTTTAGCCCACGGCTTCATTAACATTCTAAAATTTGACCCGCAACTTGTCAAATGTTGCCCATTCCTGGTCCAGCTAACTGTGTGATTGTAACGTTACTCGCTATTGATGTGGTTGTAACGTTACAACGAAAAGCACTATCTATAATGATTCTGATGATAATGAAGAAGAAACAGAGGAGCCCATACCAAGCATACCCGACGCACTAAATGCTGCAAAAACAGCATCACGATTTTTTGAATTCCGCAGTGATGATGCAGATACTCTACAGAAGTCTATTATGAATATCCAAAATGGTATTTTTAAAGTAGCATCTGCTCATTTAAAACAAAAGAAAATTACAGATTATTTATCTCAATAAAAATTGTAAATGATAAAGAATTTTCTGTTTTTTATTCAATTTAAATTTTTAAAAATCAGACCTGTTTAAAACACATATTACAGTGAAATTATGAGCCCACTTTTTTTTGGGGGGTAACATTGAATCTTACCGGCAGTATTTCTTATAACGTACTTCAGCTATAACATACTACTTTTTTAGGTCCCGTGAGAGTACGTTATAACCAGTGTCTACCGTATATAAATAGCATTTAGCCATACACTTTTCTCTATTCATGGCAGGATAGTGATCAATTTTGGCAAACTACAAAGAGAATCCCATCACTTTGTAGTTTAGTTGCAGCTTATATTCTAAGGTTTTTTTTTTTTTTTTAAAGTAATGATTCTCTAAAGGACCACAATGGTCTACCTCTTTCATTGATTGAATTTGAAGGACCTTGATTAATCATTGACATAAAAATATTTAATCAAGCAAGATTTAAACTCAAGCAAGCAAATGCAAGTTGCAACTTCCCAAAGATTTTGTTCTAGTAAAATACTTTCAACAGATCCAAAACTCAAAAGAAAATTTACATTACTACGTGATTCGCCTCTACAAAAATTTCAAACATATGTACATATCTTGAAATTCCAGCCAGTGGCCAAGGTTTATGCTCCAAGGAAACCGCTTCTAATATATTGCTTAATTTTACCCTTCCATTGAAAAGAAAAATCATGTCACTGGTAGAAAAATATTCCTCTGGATCACATACTTCCTTGCAGTATTGGCCTGAATTTAAAAATAGTTTTCTTAAGCATGTCATCTGAAAAAAAATGAAAATATTTTCTGATTTCAGCAATTCAATTTTTAGTCATATGATCAGAAGTTATATTATATGAGCAGTACTTTTGTTATATGATCAGCAGCAAATGCTTGTGTGATGTCCAATAATGTAACCATGAATAATGAAGAACATAAAATTAATACCCAAACACATCTTCAGTTTTGAACAGCAAGGGCAAAATTCTTATTATCTTTTCTTGTTGCATTAAGTGTGATTCATATACAATTGATTCTAAAAATTCACCAGTAAGCACCTTAGGGAGTAAAAAAAGCCATTTCTCTGGAGACGTAAGATTTATGGTGTCCTAAAAATTTTGGAATGTTACTGTTCAATTCTTTTTCCTCTTCGAAAAATAAAAAAATTTTATGACATTGATCAGAAGCTGTTTGGATGTCAGCAAGGGGACTTCGGCTTTAATCTTCTTCACCATCATCTGAACACTCATCTACCAGAACATTTGGAACCCATACTTTATCTTCAGATTCAGAATACAAATCATCTTCTCAGTCACTTCCAAGAAGATTTGCATCAATCTCTACTCGTGTAAAGGGTGTTCTTAATCAAATTTCATCATTTTTATAAATCTTAACATCAGATCATTAAGTACTGGTTTAGTCACCAGTATGATTGAAATTAATGGTAATCTTAATCTAGGGCAGGGATGGGGAAATGGCAGCCTGCGGACCAAATCCAGATCCCAACATGATTTAATTTGGCCTGCTGAATTGACCACTGAAAAAGTTAATTTTTATGTTCGATAACTAAATCACTTGGAAAACGTGTTCAATAGAAGATTTGAAGATTTTAAAAAGGTAGAAGGTGACTTACAAACATTTTCTTCAGCATTCGCTGTAAAGTCTCAATTCCCCTATTTGATAAAACACTCTGAGAAAATTATCTCGATGTTTGGGTCTTCATACATCTGTGAACAGGTGCTTTCAACAATGAATCTCCATAAAAGCAAATTGAGGAATGTGTTTTACGAATTACTTCCAGTAACTTGAAGCTAAATTTCAACGAGATGATTAAAGAACAATCAAAATATCATCTCATTTCTCACGGGGGCCCACGACGTCCAAACAATAAATTAAAAAATAAATCTATTTGGCCCACCTAAATATCTTAATTAATAGCTGCCTTCGGCGACCAGTTTTGTCCATCGATGGCCACTTCGCAGCCAAAACGTGCAACCTAAATTACACTGGCCACTTCGCCACTGGCTTGTGCAACCAACGGCACACGGTCTTCTTCACAACTGAAATTTACAGCATGCGGGTTGTCCACGACAAAAACGAAATAAACAACACCAAATTAACCTAAATAAAAGCTATGATATACAACAACGTTGAAATCAAAATCCATCCTGCTAAATGAATTCAAAATTAAACAAACGCTTATGGATTTATGACAAAAATAAATCAAATGTCCCAAAACAATCTAAATAAAAGTTACAATCCAACAACATTGAAATCAAAATGCATCCATTTAAACAAATTCAAAATTAAACAAAAACTATCATCAAAACAATCTAAAATACTCAAACACTTTTAAAATAGGATTTCACAAATGTCATGCCATTAACATTTAAAAACACTCGGCTGAGAGCAATGAAAAAAGAACATGACTGCCACAAACAACAACAAATACGTTTTTCTCATCTCAAAGAGTGTTGCCAATTTCTAAAAAAGAATTCCTACAAATAGGTGTTTAAGTGTTGTGCAAAATTTTACACATTCTCAATAAATTTGCCCAAAATCTATCAAATTTTTCAGTTAAATTAAGGTATTTATTCAGTTAAATTAAGGTTTATATTTCTGAACGTAAAATTGAGGACATGTCCCCAAATTTGAAATAGAATTGGAGGCATTTTCTAATTAATGAAATAATTAACAGTAATCTAATTAAACAACAATGTCATAGTTAAAACTGTCCCCAAATGCTTTTTTACAATGAGAGGACAAATCGCAAAAAAAACACAGAAATTGGGGACTGTCCCCAAAGAACTTAAAATATGAAAAAAAAACTGTCCTTGCAGGAGTATTTTTGTCAGCATATGATGTCATCTAATCGATCTACGCCAGAAATTTTAAATAAAACTGTCCTTGCATTTCTTCTGACGCAAAAGAAGTATTTTTGCCAGTACATAACGTCATCTAATCAATCTACGATAGGGATTATGAATGAATCCACACTCTCCACTTCGTGACGGACTTAACAATATAATTCATAGATGTCCCACCTCTCATCGATCTTGTTTTTCTCAGTTAAAAACTGTCCTTGCAGTGCAACACGGAAAAGGAGTATTTTTGCCACTGTCTATGACATCATCTAATCAATCTACGCCAGAGATTATGATCCATGATTTTTTTTTCAAAGATTCAAGGAATGAATCATTTGCTTCCAAGGCATGAACCAAGACTTTTTCAAGGCATGATATCTTGCTAGATATTTAGATTTGAAAGAAGCTTCAATTTTAAATAAAGGTGAATTTTTTAGAGATTTTTCGAATTGTATAAAACAATTTTGCTTTTAGTTAGAGATAAAAATCTCATTTTTATCATTTTAAGACTATATTTCTAGTAGAAAATTAGGACACTTAGCAAAAAGTTTTAAGATAAGAAGCTTTTTTAGCTGCAACAGTGTAGCAGAAGTTCTGTTCCACTTCTTAGTGAAACAAAATTGCAAAGTTCTTTTAATTGTTCTCATGAGACCATTTAAAAAAGAAAGTCCGATGACATATATAATGCCCAGTTCGAACATGTTTTCAGTCGGCAAAGACCATCCCTCCCATATACATGTCCAAAAATTTTAATGCATATTTGCATCGAGCCCAGGAATGATGAAATTTAGTGCTGAAAAGGCGGAATTCGCTATTAGGCGGAAAAGTAGCATATCTGTTAGATTTTATATGGCCCTTCCCTAAATCTATATCCCTATTCCTGAGCTACGGACATATTTAAAAAGGAGAGGGGAGGGCTTCAAAAATATGATGCAATTATTCGAAAACAGCTATTTTAAACCTTTTATTAACTTAAATAATACTAAGGTTTAAAATATTGGATCGACCACCCTCCCAGGGTTAAAAATTGGGAAGAAAAATCTAGGCATTAATGGCACTCCCCGCCGCCAGTCGCAGAGATGCCAAAAATTGTAAAGATGACACCAGGAGAAAAGTGATTAAATTTCAGGAGTTTTGGACATCCTTCAGGAGTCAAATTATGTACATTTTAGGAGGATTTTTTTTTTCAAAGCTATATTTTTGAAAAGGTTTTACAAATATTCTTTCATTTCTCATTCTTATGCATTATACTCGCACTTTAATCAAATGTTAGAACCCAAAAAAGAAATTGAATTTTAATATTACAAACCTGAGAACTAAACAGACATATATAAAAGAGGAGAGAATACACAAAATATTATTGACTTTTAAAAATGAACTAGCATGCATTTGTCTCATATAAGTTAAAAGTTAATATAATTTATTTGTTATTAAAACTTACTCTAATCCACTTTGAATTTACTTACTCTTTAAACAAAATATGATTGATTGAATTGATTTTCATATTTTGAATTGATTTCTGTACTACCGTATTTTGCACTGCATTTCAGGAGAAACTCCGGAATTTCTGGAGATGTCGGCATCTCTGCAGTTGCCAAACTGTTTCACATAGGTGCAGTTTCTTAAAACTTTGTTTTGTTTAATTGTATAAACTATAAACATGTGTAAATAGAAATCCTATGAAAAAACCCTTAACGGGTTAAAAATTTGTTATGCAGCATTTTACTTTATAGCTATATGAATTTGTTTGGATGTTTCATGTCTTTTAAATTAAACTTAACTCTGCTCGAACATAACTTTAAATCGTAATTATTAAATTTTGAAAGTATTTTAAAAATAGTTCCGTTTTTTGAACGAAACTAAACTTTTCCCTTTTCCTAAACTTCTTATAACTAAGTATAATAGCTTTAGTTTTAAAATATAACTCAAAATACTTGACTTCATTTTCATTGTATAAACTGGAAACATCCCGGTTTCTTCCTCTCTCCCTAAATGCGTACTTGCATGGTATTGTTTACAAAATGACTGGATGTATTGCGAAAAACTCAAAGTTGAAATGTTACTCGTTTGCCTGTAATTCGGCATTCAGTAGTTTTTTCTGCTCGTTTGCACTTGCGAACGATTGCGATATTTTGCGTATGCAAATTTTACTTGAGCTAGAATTAAATGTCCGTGAACGTATGCAAATCTTTTGACGCTTTTGGCATGTCTCGTTTTGATTGGCTGCTAGGTATGTAGCTTAGGATATAAGCTCGGGAGTTTCGTATCTCCTCACTACTTCTTGTTTTTCAGTTCAGATCGGGATGGTCTGTGACTAGCAGCTCTCCTGCAAGGGTTTGTAGGTGTTATGGCAAGTTGCCATGTTTAATCTTTAAGTATCATTTCTCCCCTAAAGGCATAGGGTCTTAAATATTAAAATGAATTAGTAAAGAAATTTTGATAATGTATCCCTAAATTTAAATATTGCAAAATTTGATAGCTTCTTTTTGGCTGTATTGCATCCAGGTCATTTAGTTACGTGTGTAACAGATATTTTGTAATGTAATTTTGAAATGTTGAATTTTCATGCAAATGTTTAGAAAAATAAAGTAACTGTTTTTATCAAATCTCCGTCTTTAATTCAGTTGAACAGACAGCAACCCTTCAAATTTTAAATATGGGTCTTAAAAAAAATGATATCAAATTTTGAGTGATGCCCTGCTGGGATTTTTTAAAGATTTGTCTTTAAATTCCATTACAGTTACTTTCGTTTTATTTGCTAAAGAAGATTTACACATTTAAGCAATGCTTTTAATTATGAAATACACTGTCAGATATATCAAATTTTCACTGAGTCTATATTATAATGTATTCAAATGAATGTATTTCAATAGTTTAATTTATCTTTTGCATCATGATATCCAAATGGGCAAGTAAAATTTACAAAAATATTTAGTTAGTGTCATAGTATGAAATGTATATGAAAATTTTGCTTGCCCTTTTGGATAGCATGACGCAAAAGATAAATTAAATTATTGAAATACATTCATTTGAATACATTATATAGACTCAGTGAAAGTGTGATATATTTGACAGTGTATTTCATAATTAAAAGCATTGCTTAAATGCGTAAATCTTTACAAAATAAAACAAAAGTAACTGCAATTGAATTTAAAAACAAATCTTTAAAATTCCCAGCAGGGCGTCACTCAAAATTTGATATCATTATTTTTAAGACCCATATTTAAAATTCATATAGCTATAAAGTAAAATGCTGCATCACAAATTTTTAACCCGTTAAGGGTTTTTGCATGGGGATATCGTTACTTTTTAGGGGTATGGTCAGAAGATAATAAATTAGTGTCAAGCAAACTTCTGAAATTCGCCCATGAAACTAAGTTGTGTAAATAAATATACAAACCTGTTTTCATGCAGTATCAGAGTATTTGGTTAAAAAAGTCACAACAAGTTCTTTTGTAACATGTAACAGAAAATTGCCATTTTTGTTAGAATTTTATAAGAGGCATAATACTGACTATAATCAATAATTTTTTGAGTAATTTTCTATTTATAATTTGGGTCGAGTACAGATTAGTATCTCTGCCGCCATCTTTGATTTTATTTCATTAATTTGCATTCAGTTTAATGCTAAACGTAAGTTAACTTTTTACTATAATTATATAACTATTGGGCCCCATCAGCGGCCGAGCACATAGTGCTCTGAACTGGGAGACATTAGGTGCCTCGTTCGAAACCAGGTTGCGTCCGCCGACCTAATCATTCGGAGTTTTCCATGGTTTCTTCCAAAACTTAGCGTAAATACGGGTTAGGACCCTTTAGAAAGACCCCCCCCCCAGACGGAGGGTAACACACCTCTCGTCTTAGAGCCTACGTGTAGATAATCGGCCGTAATTCTAGAAGAACAATATATAACTATTGGTTCTATTGTTTTAATGCATCGTGATTCATTAATTTGCATTCGGTTTAACGACAACCGTAAGTTAAGTTTTGTTAAAATTATTAATTTAATAATCTCTTACTTAATTAATGATAATCTAGTTACTCGTTCTATTGTTTTAATGCAATGTAATCTATTAATGTAATGTTTGCTTTCAGTTTAAAGCTATCTGTAAGTTAAATTTTTAACTATATTATGATATACTATAACTTTTTAACTAAGTTAATGATACATCTCAAAATTGTTAATTAAATTAATTAATGACTATAATAATTAATAAAATAGAAAATTACTCAAAAATTTATGTTTTATAATCAGTTTTATGTCGCTTTTAGAAAACTACCTTCATACTTATACTATGTTTTTTTGTTTTTTTATCAGTTGATAAATTTCATTATTTTTAGAGAACATTTAGATGAACTACCAGTTTAAGAATTTGCACAAAAAATTATTTATTTTAAAAACAGTTTTGTAATATGAATTAAAATAGAATTACTCTCAAACCCCCTGAAATAAAAAAAAGTTTAAAATAAAATTTCCTTAAGACTGTTGCTCTAAAAGTCGAAACCTACTTCACATCCCTTGAGTAGAAGCCAAAATAAACTAATTTAGTAAAGGTTCACTCCCACCCACCCTCGAAAAAAAAAAAAAAAAAAAAAAAAAAAAAAAAACAGTGTCAGAAGAAAGCAGTTGTAACTAAATACATATACGTTTTCACCAGCGTCAGAAGAATTTCGTATGTCCGCGAGATCGGCAATGCGCATGCTGTAGGTGGAAAAGAGACTTGGCGTGCTGACATAAGCCAGGCATATAAAGCTTCGTTTCCACTTGTGTCTTTGCTGTCCCTAATCTCTTTACTGACTCAAATGTCTTAACGCTAAAGCAGAATTCAGTTTCCACTAGCTTTGTTATCTCTTTTAGTATCGTACACTTCCTCCAATAGCTATTAACGATTTCGCACATGCGTGCTAAAACTTTTATCTGTCTCCCGTTTCTCTTTTAAATATATCCCTTTTTATTATTTTTAAATACAGAAGAAGTTCTTAAATTTAGACTGCTAATTTACAGAATTTGATTTATTAAGATGAAATTAGACCTTAAAATAACAATAAATCAGTATTTGAACAAAAATGTTTTAGATTTTATTAAAAATGTTTAAAAGAATAGCATCTTTCTCATGAGCAATTTCTCAGTAAATGTATTTTATTTTTAATACATTTTTCTATTTAAAAAAATTTAAGTCATTTTTTAAACTTTACCTGATTATAACAATTTTTTTTTATAATACTACAGGATTTTTATAATCTGGAATTATGCAGAATCGGTAAAGTCCTTTGAATTTGAAAAATTCTACTGTATTATTTATATAAGGTACTTTCTTAGTTAGCACATATTATACTTATTTTAGGATAATTAAAAAAAAAAAACCTTGGTGTCAATGATTCCCATAAATTAGAGGCTTTAAAATACTAAGTTAATTGAGCTGTTTTGATAGATTTAAAAGGCAGCCACATTTTCGATAAATTTACATACTGCATGCTGTCTTTCACCAAGTAAGTAATTAATAGAATATTGATATCTGCTTTTTGTGTGTTTTATAAATTTAAGAAATACATTATGTTATTAGTTTAATTTCAGTTTTTTCTAACATACACTTAAAGCATATAGCTATTTCTGAAAAGGTTGTATTGTATTATGTTATGGTAAAACTACACGAGGAGTATTTCGTATTGCTTATGTAAGGGGGGGGGGTCTTGCGCGGTTGACTTTCTTAGTGCTTCGGAAGCATATTTACGTTACATTGTGAAAAACCGTCCAAAACTCTGCATTTTTAGATTATCAGCCATCCGGCAGACCAGAACCCTGGACCTTTATACAGGGTGGCTACAGAAATAAAGTTCTCTGATTTTTCCCTGATCATCGCACACCCGGTGACAATCAAAATTATTGTGACAATAGAGAACTTCAGAGTAGAAGAAGGATACAAGGGTCACTATGCCACGAAATTCCACCCTCCTGGTAAAAAAGGCAATCACCAATCGACCACTAGGGGGTAACAAATCATTACTTTTCAATATGATTCGCTACTGAATTGCCCAAATAAAGAAGTTTCGACCCAAAATGAGTGCATCCTACTTGCATTCCAGATGTCTGATTAATTCACATGTCTATATGAATCGTATGTCTGGTTTCTTGTATGATCCGTATCTTGGCATGAGTCCGAAAACCTGTGGTTTGGGACTCATATAGTGCCTACATCACTTAAATCTTGGATTTGTAAAGTATCCGCACCAGTTGAATTTGAATAATCCGCGAGTCAGATGCTGATCTACAATACTAAAAACTGTGTCTTTCACTAGACAAAAACAAAAAGTTCCCCAATTTTTGAATATTTTTTTTAAATTCCCTGATATTTCCATGATTTTTCCATGATTTCCCTGATTTCCATGAACTGTCGCCACACTGTTATACTTCAGTTATCTACCATCTTCAATATCTTATCAACTCGGCTGGGGTGGGCACAACATCTTGTTTCAGATGCCATCTCTGGCCTTTAAATGTCTAATACAAAAGATAGTGCAAGTATAAATTTAGATTAATTAATCAAATTTCTATCTGAAAAGTATTGAATAAAATTTTAAAATCTGGTATTTAATGGAATACAAAATAAAAGTGAGAAAACCTAAGATTTGGAAAAAATGTTGATCTTAAAATTATAATTGAATTATTACAATAAATTTCATATACACATGAAGAGTAAAAGAATTATTATTAAAACTAGTTAGTATGTAAAACTACTATTTATTTTTCTTTGAATACTAAATAATAATTATTATTAATTAATTATGTGTGCTTTCTGAAGAGAAAAAAAATTCATTGAAATATTAATTACATATTGAATTTTCCAAATAGAGTTAATAATACTGAGTTAAAATACTGGTTTCGTTACGTTGATGATGTTTTTGCACTAGTAAATAACAATAGCATGAAAATATCCTCGACGAAATTAACTTACTTGATGAAAATATACAATTTACTATAGAACTTGAGCAGAATAATAGCCTAAATTTCCTTGATGTTAAAGTAATTAGAACCACTCCAGACAATATAGAAACTACAGTTTATCGTAAACTCACCAATAACAATAAAATAGTCAATTACTCCTCAAAAAATACATAAAACTACAAAATATCAATCTTACGTTCACATGTCAATAGAGCCCTAGAAATATGCTCCAACCAACAATTACTAAAAGAAGAAATACAATTCATAAAGCAACTTGCACGCGAAGCTAATTATCCCAGCAATATCATCCCCCACCTAATCAGAAATAGAAGAAAGAAACTTAACATCATCAATGACGCACAAAAAGAAAAATCCACCTTTACTCATCCGATTCCCTACTGTTGCGGTCTCGCTGTAAAAATATCCAACCGGGCACGTAAAATGAACCTTCGTATCCCAATTAAACCCAATAGCAATATATTTAAAAGAATCCGGTCAGACAAAGACAAGATTTACCCTCTAGAAACCGCAGGTATTTATAAAATAAATTTCACTTACAGAGATTCCAACCTTCCCGGATACTACATTGGTGTTACAAAAAGAAAAATTAAAGATAGAATTAAAGAACACATAAACGACATAAAATACAATAGACAAAGTACCAATCTATCCTGCCTAGCTTTAAAGGAAAATATAAATATAGATTTTGTAAATGTCAAGAAAATAGCTAATTACAATAACCACAATTATGGCTTAAGACGGGAAGCGTTGGAAATAATGACACAAGAGGGAGCAGTCAACGACATGGCGCATGCGCAGATCGAGCAGTCGTGGCAAACCTTGGTGAAGAAGAAGCGGTGAACGGGCCAAGCAACTTAGTTCTGATGATGACAGCGGGCTAGGCTGTCGAAAGCGCTAATGGTGCGTGTTTTAATCACTTTACGGAGATTTTAGGCTTTTAAATGTTTTTAACTAATTACTGAGTTAATAATATTACAAAAGTAAAAGACTTTATTTTAATTAGAAATAACTATCAAAATACTAGAGATATATGAGACGAAATACTTTAAGAAAAAGTTAGGAGTTTTACCAAAAAAAAAAAAAAAAAATAATAATAATAATTAATTAATTTTTTTTTAATTCAAAGTCTTAACTATTTTTAATTATTAATTATAGCAAAATAAATTACAGAAAAAATAAGTAAAGTATATAATTATCTATTATTATTATTTTAAATAAAATAAAACAAAAACGACAGTAAAACAAACACATCTCGCAAAAGAGCGACGGCGAGGATCGAACTGAAGACTTCTGGTCAGAGAGCAGAAGCGGAACGTACTAGCTATCTAGGACCAAACTGGTTTATGTTATAAGTTAAGTTGTACAAATCTTGTCACGAATCTACGCGACATCTCAGATAGCTGAGAGCCAAAAGCAAAAGGAAATAGAAATATTATTGAGTGACTAATTAAAACATAAGGGATAACATATTCAAAAGGCAAAAATCGTCAAGCTTTTCGACATTTTGGTCATTTGGCACATTTTTCCTAATGAGGCTTGTAAAGTTAGTTTTTCTGCATTAACAGCCTAATATTACTCTTCTATGATGTAATCAAAATTCCCACTTTATGTAGAATCTTCAAGAGATACATTTTTCTAGAAGCTCCTTGTAGCTTCTGCGACATCTATAAATACCGGCATGACAACTCCCCAGTCAGTGTGGATCAAGCTTCTGATGAATACGCTGATTTGCTCTGTGAATTGGATTGTGCTATAGAATCGGTATTTTCGCTTGCGTTTTTGAAGCTTTGTTTTGAAGTGCTGTGTATAAATTCTTTATTGCTGTGTCTTGAGGGACTGTTTACGAAATCCCTCATATAAAAATAGTAGTAGAATATTTCTAGCAGATATATTTCATAATAGAGTATTTCTAGCTCTGGGGGGGCTCGAGCCCCCCCAGAGCTAGAAATACTCTATGAATTAGGGAAGTTTTAAAAAAATTGCAAATTTTCACATGAACTGAAATTTTAAGAAGTAGCTGTGTATATACAGTTGACTCTCTGTTTAACGACGATCTCTTTCCAAAGACGATATTTCAAAGTCCCAACAACTCCAACGTAAAAAATTTCTATTCAAAGAGGACGTAGTTTCTGTTTAACAACGATTTTTTTTTTTCATATTATGCTACACGAACAGGAGAAAAAAATTTTAAGAGTGGGAAAAAAGTGTCAGAGAATGTCAAAAGTGCAATTCGCAAGACAATCTCAACTACCTGAGTGTATTATCAAAGGTATTTTAAAAGCAAAGAGAAAGTTCTTGAAGCAGCACAAAAATTTAGTTCGGGATCCAAATCGAAACGGCCCAAAAGTCAATGTGCCGGTTGGAAGAGTTTACCAAGGCAATGCTGCATGCAAATGGTCGCATGAAGCAAGAGCATCCAACATTCTAATTTCTGGCCCCACCATGGTCGAGTGGATAAGACACTCGACATGATAGACGACTGAAGTATGAAGGTCCCGCGTTTGGGCCTACCGCACGGCTTTTGATCTAACTATCTGGAGTTTTCTCCAGATTTAACGTGAATACGCGTTAGTACCTCTGCAAAAATCCTCCGACCAAAGCAACCGCCCCAGCATGGCATAGTGCTCGCAACTGGGAAAAGTGCCTGGTTCAAACCCAGGTCGCGCCCGTAAATCTAGCCGTTCGAAGTCTTATGCAGTTTTCTCCGAAACGTCTCAGAAATACGGATTAAGACTCGTTAGAAAAACACCTACGTAGGGCACCCTGTACTCGGCCTAAATCCCTCGTGTAGATAATTGTTCGTATTACTAAAATAAAATAAAAGCAATTACTGCAGTGCTGTTATTCTGGCAGAAAAATTTGGAATGCAAATTTTTCAGGCTTCGGCTGGTTAGCTAGAAAAATTTATAAAATGGAAGCTGAAGCATTTCACATTTGAGAAAATCTGGAAGAAAGAATAACGAGAAGGCGAAAAATGAAACAACTGACTCATTTTGATTTTCTTGAAACCTAATTTTATTGTATTGCTTATTTTTACTACCTTTTTGTGGTAACTTAAAATAATTTTTTTTGGATAATGAAGTAATATAATGATAATAAAAGTAACATCTTTAAACACGCTAATATATCAAGAAAAATGTTCACAGTCCTAAGAATGTAAAGTGTTGGTTTTGGTGCTATAGGATTACGGCCAATTATCTGCACATGGAATCAAAGCCGATGGGTGGGGTACACTCCGTGGGGGGTCTTTCTAAGGAGTCCTAAAACTTATTTACTCTAAGTTTCGGAAGAAAGCACGGAAATCTCCGAACAGTTAGGTCGTCGAACGCGAACTGGATTTGGACCACACCTTCGGAAATGTAAAGGGAAATGTTATTCTTTTAAAATTCTGTTCATGGAAGATCTCTATTTAAGGACGATTTTTCACATTTTCACGGTTCCTTGAAAGTCGTTAAAAAGAGAGCCAACTATATATATATATACATATACCAAGAATATTTACACCAATACTTATTGAATCCTAGTGGACTAAACATAATTTCTCTATTTACAAAAATGATAGATCTTTTATTTTAAAACAGAGGGAGGGGCAAATTTTATTGACTCGCTATCGCCACAGTGGCTGGAGACAGTTCCTAGTTTTACTTGTACTGTGGAACCTGTCTAATGGGACTACCCTAGGGAAGAACAAAACTAGTCACCTTATAATGACGGTCACCTTATAAAGGTGGTAAAGTGTGATGGTTGTAAAGCGAAATTGCATTAAAGTTGTCACTATAGACAGACGATCTCTTTGCCAAGGGTCACTTTAATAGGTTCCACCGTATTTTAATGGACGACGGCAAACTGATATGGGTAAAAAAATCTTCCGTTGCTCACTTCATTTTATAGGGCATGGAGTTTGCGGTTTAGTGCAGAAATCTTTTACCGGTAAACCCCGAACTGCCATTAAAAGGTCGTAAAATTTGCGACGAGAATGCCCTCTTACCCACTACAGTCACGTTAGACGCAGCGCAATCAGCATCGACCTTAAGAGATGCTGAAACATAGAAGAACAATCCAACCCTCCGCAGTTTGTACAACTTTCATTCTTTCAATTGCTCTACCACCCAGACGTATGGGTACAAATCCTCATTATAAAAGTAAAACATATTCTAAGATATCAGACAAAGCGAGTACTTGGCAATGTATAGCTGGTCTGGTTTTAGAAAAGAGAGCTCAAATTGTAAATAGCAGTGATAGCAGTGATTGTAATAGCGTGATAATAGTTGTAAAGAAATTGAGGTTGGTTTACTACAGTCCTCACAGAAAAGGATGGGAATTACTTAATCTGGAAAACTTAATGCCATCCTAAATTGCGAAAATGTATGCTGTGAACACTGTATATTGCACTGTGGCTGTGAAATGGGTTCAATAATGCATTCAGCAATTATACTCTGTACACTCTAAAATGTTAATGGGTAGGGCCCTGCGAACAACAACATGAATAAAGGTCGTTGCTGATTAGTCACGTCTTGTCGTTACTAGAGGGGTTAAGGCGACATTTTTCTGGCGAAATTTACGTTAATGACCAGTCGGGATCTGCCAACAAAAGATTAATGTGTTAAACTGAAAACCCTGCCCCCCCCCCTTCCCCGCAATGGAGAGAGCAACGGAACATTTTTTCCCCCGTATCAGTCCCGCCGTCCATTGCAACGCATAAAACACTTGGCTTATGAGCATTGGCTTTAACTTGATCGGTATATGGCGCACGATAGCTCTGCCTCCAACCCCCTCTTCCGAGTTTTCTTTCGACGGTTCTTGCAGCAGACAACATGCTTATTTAGTTGTGATATACCATGTATAATTATAGATTGGGAGAAAAAATATTAGGAAATCAATGTATGATCCTAATGAAAAACGGAGCCCCCCCCTCCCCCAGATGGTTTCTCTAGATCCGCCCCTGATTACAGCATTTGTGAAAGCTTCTGCACTAAGCTGACTGTTAAAAGCACATTACTGTTTGATTGTTCGACGAAGTTCTAGAAGCAATAAAATTTGTGTTCCATCCTGACAAGTGGACTCTTTTCTAAAACTTTCCACACCTATTGGACTTTAGAAAGACGAACTGAGAAACTAGCAGAGTTTTCTGCTGCAATATAGAGTGTCCGAAATTAAACGACCCTATTTTAAAGTAGTCTACAGATCAAACTATTGCTGAGAAAGTTATGAAATTTTGTGCAGGACATAATGAAGGTATGGGAATTTGAGCAAATAAGAAAAATTAGATAACATATTTGCTAGCAGGGGGCATTTTTTAAATGAACTGTACATTTAGAATACATTTATGATAGTGCACAAATATTATTGCAGCAAAGCATGTTCAACATGATAGCCATCATTGTCAGCTACCATCAAGAATTGTAAGAGAGCACGTTCCACAGCTGATCGTAGTGTGTTCGGGGAAATGTTACGAACATGCTGCGAAGTGCTGTCTTTAAGGTCAGGCGAAGTTCTTAGATTATTACAACATGCCAAATGTTTCAAACTCTCCCAAAGCCCACGGACAAAAAGGAGATGAAATCTAAATAAAGCCCTCTGTTGTAAGTGTATAATTCATTAAAAATGACCCCTGGTGCCGAATATTTGAACTCTTTTATTCGGTCATTTAGGGAATGCACTCTCACACTGTTTTTTGTTTTGCATTATTTCAGGAGAGATTTATTGAACCCGCAGGGTTGACATTTTATTCAATATAAATAAAATGATAAGAATTAATTTCAGAGAGAAAAGAACAAGAAAATAAGATTTTAAGCACTATCAAGTTTATCTTTAATAATAATAATAATTAATCTGATTTGATAATTAATACAATAATTTACAGAAATATGAAAATTATATGCATAATATTCAAAATAATATACTAAGTTATTTCTTAGTTGATAAAAAAGAAGAACATAAAAAGAACAATTGATAATTAATACAATAATTTACAGAAATATGAAAATTATATGCATAATATTCAAAATAATATACTAAGTTATTTCTTAGTTGATAAAAAAGAACATAAAAAGAACAATGTAAAGAGTCGCTCATCTTCCTAGTCTTGATCTAATTTTGATAGAGAATGCAAAAGCACTTGACAAAAAGGATGTTTTTTGTTGCTGTTGTATGAAACCCTGAGGGGGGCCATACATTTTTGTATGTTAACTGAAGCTCACCTTTTAAAGGATTGTCACCTTGTCGAGGATTCTGCCCCCAGAAAGATACAATATTTAGTGCTGAAGCACTTCTGCGTTATACCGGTACATAAATCCTAAAAATATGGGAACTAGGATGGAGGGACTATGACTCCTCCCTGCCCATAGGTGTAGGGGGCCATTCATGCATTAAGTGTCCCGAGGGGCAGTGGGGTTCTCAAAATCTCTGGGAAGGGGGAGGGGGGGTTTAAAACCATTCTTGCATTATTTTGTAAGTCGAAATGTGGAATTTCTAATATAGAGTGATGGATATTTGAGAGCTAAACACTGGAGAAAACAACTCACATCTAATTTTTCTTTTTTAAAGTACAATTTTATCTATACAGTGAAACCTCGATTTTACGTCCCCCGAATCTGCCTTTTTCCCGCATTTTAAGTTTTTCTCACCAGGTCCGAGTTTTTTCGTATAACTGTAGTGTTAAATTAACCCGGATCGTAAGTTTGTTATTTATGGAATTTCCCGCATTTTACGTTTTCTCGGGAAAGTAAAAAATTTAAAAAATGTTCTAAAATAAGCAATATTTTTCCTTTTGTGCTTTTTAAAAGCTAATCCATGTTGTTGAAAGTTAATCTAGATAAACAGAAAGGCATTCCTCAGACTCCTGTCTTCTGAAACTGGGTTCTTCTCATTCTTTGAGAACACATCATGGTTTGGTTCCACCCTCCTCTTCTCCCACCACAGCAGGTGCTGAACACCTGCTGTGGCGGGAGAGGCAGGGGAAGAAACACTCCAGTTACCTATCAGATGGGGCCTTACCCTTGTAAACGTTTTCAGATTCAGTTGCTGTTTAGCCCGCGGTGGTCGCATTTCTAACCTTTTTGTGCTAAAATGACGAGTAAAAAACGCAAAAACTTTTCTGTTGCTGAGAAAGCCGAAATTGTTAAGCAATTTGATGAATTTCACGGAACCAAAGTAGCGTTCACTCAATTGCAAAGGATTCCCATGACAACCCTGCAATCCATACTACAGAAAAAAGAATGCATTGAAAAAAATATTTTTAAAGTGGGTAAAAAGAATGCCAAGAAACAGAGAACATTGAAAAAATCGCCATATGACAAGCTGGAAGTTATCTTAGTAAAGTGGTTTAAAGAAGCTCATGCCGTGAATGTACCTGTAAATGGCACGATAATTAAGAGAAAAAGCTCTAGAAATCGCCGATAGGCTTGTTGGTTTGAAAGACTTCACAGCTTCAAATGGCTGGATTGACTGGATGAAAATAAGACATAATCTTGTGTATAGATCGCTTTCGGGAGAATCATCAAGTGTAGATTATTCTACAATAGAAGAATGGAAGAAAAATCTACCAAACTTGACCAAACGATACAAGCCAAAGGACATATTCAATGCGGACGAGACGGGACTTTTCTTTAACCTCCTACTGGATAAAAGTTACGTTGTTAAAGGAGACTCCTGCCATGGAGGGAAGATGTCTAAATTGTGCCTTACGGTTTTACTGTGCTGTAATTCTGATGGAAGTGAGAAGCTCACTCCTCTTGTTGTTGGAAAGTCGCGCAACCCACGATGCTTCAAAAAACGTGAGAAGTTTTCCGACAGAGTACGAAGCAAACAAAAAAGTGTGGATAACACAAGCTCTTTTCGAAGACTTTTTGAGCCAATTAAACAAAAAAATGAAGTTGCAGAATCGTAAAATAATTTTGTTATTGATCAATGCAGTGCAGATCCGGATTTGCAGCTGTCTAATGTGCGTGTCAAATTTTTTCCTGCAAATTGTACTAGCAAATTGCAGCCTTGTGATCTTGGCGTTATTCGATCTTTCAAGGTTTTTTATAGAAAGCAACTTGTCCAGAAATCTGTAGCTGAACTAGAAAATGGAAACCTAAATGATGCCTGCAAACTAAAGATAAGTGTTCTAGAGGCTATGCATTTTATTTCTGCGTCATGGAGAAACGTTACACAACAGTGCATTTCCCATTGTTTTAAAGAAAGCGGAATCGTAGCATCGAATGAACCGGGAACATATGAAGAATCAGCTGCGATAAACTCGGAAAGTGACAATGAAACAGTTTTCTATGATTTCGACGATTACATCCTGGAAAACTTAGCAACATGCAAAACTGAAAGAGTTACTGCTCCATCCGTAGACGACCTTATGGACTTTTCGTCCGCCGATGAAGATGAACAAGAAGAAACAGAAGCACAGCCCGTCCCTTCTTTCAATATTGCATTAAAGAGCTTACAAACAGTGAAAGACTATTTTCTTTCTAATAAAGGCCAGGAAAAAAACTTGCAAAGTATTTCAATGCTGGAAGATGCTGCATTCACTTTGAACTCAGTGACTAAAAAACAATCCACTATTACAGACTATTTTCAACCTAAACTCCAGGATTCGCAAATGTGTTAAAATGATCTTAAAATGGTATGTATAATAATGTTCTTTTGATAAAATATTTGATTGTAATACTTTTTGAAAGAGTCATCTTTACTACCTTTAGTTTTTTTCTATTTGATTTTTTGCTTTCTATGTATTTCCCGTATTTTACGTTTTTTTTACTCAGTCCCTTGAGAAACGTAAAATTGGGGTTTCACTGTATTTTTATTTTGAAAATTTTTAAATATTAAGTTATCAGAATCTAATGTGTCTATTTTTTACACATTTTGAAGCTTATAAATAAAAAATATATGTTCTATTTGTATATTAATCTTACTTTAATTACACTCAGACAAACGTTAAATTAAGTTTAAAAATTACAAGTCATACCTTTTAGTTAGAAAGATCTTAATTTTAACTTACATAGTGAATGAAGAGGAAGAACCATGGCTTTACACTGAGCTCAGAGATAAATAACAGTCAATACCTTTATTGAAGGAAAGCCGGAGTGCATAGCAGGAATTTAAATGCTATCTAAAATTTCATCTTCATTTATATCACGGGAGTAGACTCAGCCCTTTCAAATCTTGTAATGTCGACGCTTGATGTTATATAGATCGCAGCCCGATCGCGACGTCACTTAGGAGCGAGCGTGATTTGTTATTGATGATGTGACATCACTACAGCTCCGTGGTTGTGTATCTTTGTTCAATAAGCGATTCTGCCGACTTACTTTTTGGCTGAGCTACTGTTTAGATTTTAATATAGAAGTATATGGAGTAACTAATAGATTTAAATCGTTTGAGTTTAAAATTATAAAGGTGACTAGAATTATGTTTTTAGGTACCAGTACATAAGCTCACTTAAGAACATTACTTATAAATATAAGTTACTGTTGTTTGGGGTTGTACTGGGCTAACACTATGCCTCGCATACAGGTGCGCGAACGATATGCGCAGATGTCAGCATTTGAGAGAGGCTATGTTGGGCTCAAAGAAGCCAGATGGTCTAATTGGTGAATCGCTCGACATTTGGAAAGGAGCGATGCCACTATCAGACAATGTTGGCAGGAATGGGTAAATCATGGTCGAACACAGCGTCAAGAAGTGGCACTGTGTTTTTGAAGATCCTCAGCCTAGAGCAGAGGATCCCAAATTTTGTTTCCTCGTAGACCACTTTCAAAACTGGTTTTGGTGGACCCCCTGCTACTGCATTTCCACCATATTCCCAAATCTCGTCAAAAAATGTGAATTAATCCCATGGTCGAACACAGTGTCAAGAAGGAAGTGGTCGGCCTAGAGAAACAACAGAACGTGAGGACCGAGCAATCGTCAGAGTGGCACTCACATCCCCAGATGCATCATTATCACAGATTGTACGTAGTGCTCAGTGACCGCAAGAACCATTCACAGGCGGCTCACAGAAAGGGGGCTGCGGTCACGGCACCCCTTGTGCCGACTACCATTGACCTGTGTACAACGACAAGCCCGTTTGCAGTGGTGTCGGGCTCATTCGAACTGGAATGTCACTGAGTGGAGTAGAATAGTATTCAGTGATGAGTCCCGTTTTGAACTGAACCCCGATGACCAGCGAAGACGTGTCTGGAGATGCTCCGGACAGCGGTGGAATACCAACCTGACTATCTTCCAAGAAACAGGCCGACAACCAGGAGTGATGGTCTGGGGTGCCATTTCTTTTCATAGTAGGACACCTTTCGTTGTCATCAGTGACACCCTTACAGCACAGAGGTATGTCAACAAAATTCTATGCCCTGCTGTCTTGCCCTTCATGTCATGCCATCCTCGGTTTACATTTCAGCAAGATAATGCCCATCCCCACACTGCATGTGTTTCTACTGCTTGTCTTTGTGATTGCCGAACGCTACCTTGGCCAGCAAGGTTGCCGGATCTCTCTCCAATTGAGCACGTTTGGAGCATTATGGGCAGGGCCCTCCAACCAGCTCCGGATTTGGATGATCTAATGCGCCAGTTGGACAGAATTGGGCACCATATCCCTCAGGAGGATATCCGTCACCTCTATTGATCAATGCCAAACCGAATAACTGCTTGCATAAGGGCCAGAGGTGGACAAAAGCATTATTGACTTTTTCATTTTGTGAAGCTCTATCACTTGAATAAATCATCCCATTTTTCTCAAATTGTAATCATCTGTTTTTCTGTACATGTACATCCCATCTACCAATTTTCGTCCTTCTACCAATACTACTTCTTAGTGCATCATTTTTTTTTGTCTAAGAGTGTATTCGAAAAAAAATTCCAGAGATTATTTCAGTTTTAGTCATTTCTTATATTGTGCAAAGTATTATTCATTTGTAGTTTGACTGATTAGTTTTTACCTTTTATGATTATTTGGAAACTTACTTTTAATTATAATACATAATTTCTAAAGACTAGATAATTACCTGATAATAATATAAAAAATTCTAAATTTAATTATATTATTAATGGTATAACCTAAACTATCCTTTAAAAAATAAAAATCTTTGATTTACGTCAAATTATGAGTTTTAGTGCAATTGATCCTTTTTTAAAAGGAGATAAAATGTTACATAAGAAGGGGGGGGGGAGAAGTCCGGGAAATCTTATGTCCTCTCTCTTACATGGGGGTAGGGCAGGTCAAAAATGGCCAAAATTATCCTTGCATCATTAATGAATGGCCCCTCGCAAGGGCATCATGATTAGGACGGGAGAACCCTGAAATATACAAACTCAAAATTTAAAATTTTCCAACTAGCTTTAATCAAAGTTGCTTGATTCCAGGGTCAGAAGCAAAAATTTTGAAAAAAAAATAGAAAAAAAAGGAGAGAAAAAGAAAAAAAAAAAGAAAGAAAAAAAGGAGCTTTTTACTGTTCTTTGGGAGATCAATCTATCTATAAATATGTGCGAAACAAACTACATAATTAAAAATTTTAACTGTGAATCTTTTCTAAACAAATTTTAAGAAATACTGGGTACTCTTTATTAATAAGAATGTAACCATTTGTACTATTATTGTCAAGTTTAAGAGACTTGACAATAATAGTACAAAAGACTTGTTCATTCAAAAGACTCTTTGTTTTATTATTGAAAAGAAACTATTAAGAACAAACTTTCTATCAGTTATTTTTCTTTAATTGCTAACAATAAATAAATAAGTTTACATCTATTTCTACTTAGTTATGTTTTTCAAAGACACTCGGGAATTAAAAAATGAAGCTCTTGTTAAATTAATTATCGAGAATTTTTAATTAATATTTAAATTCCATTACCTTGTATCTTTTTCAACATAAAATCACAAATAGTAATTGATACAGTTATCACAAGTAAAGTCTCGTCTACAAGATTTTTCTATCAGCTTCAGCTTCTTTTAGTTCTTTTGTAATACTGTCAACTTTTTGTGTTGCTATTTCAATTGCTGTAGTAGCGATCTTCATGTTCGGAATATTGTTTACTTAATTGCATCCTGTAATTTCGTATTGCTTTCTTTAAGGTATTTCTGGACCGCTTGGAGATCTTCCTGCAGATCTTTTACTTTCTCATCAATTTTTTTTTTTTTTTTTTTTTTTTCCCTTGTTTAATTCACTGGCTTCTTTTTCTAACATTCATTTTCATGTCTTCAGTTGCTTTATTTATCGCTTTACTTTAGTCACAGCATTAAGTCACAGCATTAAGTAGCTGTTTTGTAATTGCAATATTACTAATGGTACCATTTCTCCTAATGGTATCTTTGTCGAATTCCAATAATCGCAGCCTCTGAGAGATTATGTCGTTCATAAGACAGAATGCTGTGATTTACAGAAAAACCTCTTTCAACATCAGAATTTGCATGCGACAGAGAAAAGGAATTTTTGATTATAATCGATAAATTTGAATACTTTTCTTTTCCGTTCATCTTATCAACAAGACTGAAAACTTCTTTCCAGTACCCGTCAATTAGCTGTCTGTCATCATCAGTACGTTCATTAAAGCTTTTTACAATTAGATCAACTTCGTCATCTAATCTGTAAGCTTGGCATTCCAAAACTGTTTTGTCTATAATTTCATTAGACAAATTTAACGGTGCTAAACAAACACATAAGCTTTGAATGGCGCTGTCATTCTGAGAGGATCTAACAGCCGGATGCAGCTGCTCCAGATCTTTCAAAAATGAATGATTTATAGGCAAAGATTGTTTCAGTAATTTGCAAAAATTTACTAAAAATGCCGGCATGCCCATTCATGCTTCCTTTGTATCATTTTCCCCAATCTGTGACAGCGATTCTCATTACAAAATAATAATGAAAGCAACCCTTCCTCCAAGTTAAAATTTCCCCCAAAAGTGTTAATTCAAACAACTGGATTTGGATTAAACCAATATTCAATATTATTTCATCAATTGTTTCCTGAATTTATATTTAAAACAAGTTTAAGCAACGATTCCCATAGCAAAATAATACTTAAAATAAATTAAGTTTCATAAATAAATTTTTTCCCAAAAGAGTAAACTTTAACAATGGTCAACTTTAATTACACCAATAATGTTTTGCCGATGGTTACCCGATTTTATAATTGGAAACATAGTCAGATAAAAGAAAAAACTATCTGCGCACATAATCCAAAACTATCTGCAGACTCATAATAGTTCGTGATAACTAAATACATAATGCGTATATAAACATGTGTATATGCATATGCTGTGCAACGTGCTTGGGCTCAGAGCTCATTCTAAGTAGAAAAAAGGGCAGGGTGCAAAGGTTTTAAAAAAGGGCATCATTATTTTAAAAGGGCATTGTGTTTCTTAAAAAGGTAGTACATATCCTAATTCTAATTTGCAAAAATCCCCTAAAAAATTGAGTACATCAATGCTTTATTGATTAATAATAATTAATTAGTA
Organism: Cheiracanthium punctorium; assembly: GCA_038373885.1. Classification (NCBI taxonomy): domain Eukaryota; kingdom Metazoa; phylum Arthropoda; class Arachnida; order Araneae; family Cheiracanthiidae; genus Cheiracanthium; species Cheiracanthium punctorium. The sequence continues at coordinate 127,355 of JAWZYV010011701.1, read as the reverse complement.
ATCTTTATTAATAAATTTATTACTACTCTTTATTAAAAATTTGATAAAATTAATTAAGTTGATAAAGCTAAGTAATGTAAAAGAATTACATTTTAAGTAACTCTGTTAATTAACTTATTAAAATAAATTATAGATAGTTAAGTTAATAAGAATATTTCTTTAAAAGATTTTTAAGGTTTTTTCTTTTTATAACAAAAATAATCACCCAAACATACCTAACAGACAAGAAAATGCTTAATTAAGTAAGCATAAGAAGCACATTTTAATAAACTATTTATTTGATCCCCTTGTTAAGAATCATTAATAAAAGTTAAACTAAATTAAGAAACACTTAATAAAGTTAAGTTCTTCTAAACCTAAATTTTCATTTTTATTAATCTTTCAGTTTTCAAGATATTACATTTCTAAAAATAATTCATTCAATTTTTCATCATTCACTTGTCTTTGTAAGAATTTATCCAATAGTACAAACAATTAAAATATAGTTAATGCATGAAATTAGTAATAACACTTCTGTTCAAAATTACCATATAATGGTATAAATGTCTATTCCAGTTATTCAATACATATTCCACTACAAATTCCAGTAATTTATTAATTATTTTGAAAATGGACAACAAAATATTTTTTTCAGGATTATCTGCAGCCATTATAAGTGTTCTTTTGTTGATTTTAACAATCAGCTGGTCACCTATATAAGTGGCAGTATTGAAACAGCCAAAAAAAGAGGTAAGAACCTCAACCCCATCTTTCTCCCCCAGTCTAGCTCGGAAAGAAAACCACAAAAAAAAAACAAAAAAAAAAAAAAAAAAAAGTTCTGACAATAAATTTCTAACTTTTGTTCAAATTAAGATGTCTTTTTAAAATTTGGACTCTGAATCAATTTTTGCATTTAAAAGTAATTCCCAAAATTTCAAACAAATCGGTCCATTAATAAAAAAATTGTAGATGAATGAATTTTTACACAGTTGACTTCCATCCCCCCCCTTTTCACCACAGAGACGGGCGTGCGTTAGCATAAAAGTTGTGTAAATTCCTCCCCACCAAATAAGAGAACAAATAAAAGGGATAATGAAGCTTCCGTAGATATAAAAAAAAAAAAAAGTCGCGGGCAAAAGAGGATGTCTAATTTTTAATCATCAGCGCAGCGGCCGGCTGACCCCGCCTAGAATGAGCTCTGCTTGGGTTATAGTGACTTAAAAAAGATTTATGTAACTATTCATTAAAAAAAAAAAAACAACTTGGAATTAGTGGAAAACTATCTGCAAGACCTTTGAATGTATCCGCGTCCGGCATGCGTCTACATTATCTGACTATGCTATGATTGGAAGAATTTTAAATGGTGTTTCTTCGTTAAAGAAGGGGGGGGGGGGGGAAATAACTCCCCGCTAACTCAAATAGTTGTGGATCAGCATTTGAGCCCTGTAAAGTTGTTGTTTTTTACCAACACGGTTTCCGCCAAAGTCGCATATGTGCGCGTTTCTGCTCTTACATTATCCCTATGGGAGCTGGACTTCTTTACGCGAGTGATATTTATATTCTTTGGACTCATTCCTAATAGCCTCAACAGATAAGAATAGCCAATCACTGGCCGCACTATCGGCGCGGCGCCGTCATTCCGAAAGAAAGAAAGAAAAAAAAAAAAAAAATCAAAGAAAGAGAACGGTGGGAAAGCGAGAGGGAAAAAGGAATAAAAGGAAGAAAAGGCTGAAAATAGGAGGGGAAACTGTATTTAAAGAAAAAAATAGAAAAAAAGGAGCCAATTGAAAAAAAAAGGAAAAACAGGAAAAAAAGGAGCACTGCAGTCCCTGCTTGATTCAAACCACTTTTTCCATCATTTCTCTTCATTATAACCCTTTCAGTGTCTTGATAAAGGGCAATAATAAAGTTACTTTCACTGTGCAACAAGTTCAGGCAATGACATATTCAAGGAGGAGAATAAGTTTAAGATAGGTCCATAGCAAGGGAGTGAATTTGGGGACAGTACTCCCCCCTCTTGAAAAAAGTCCCCACCGCAGGAAAAATTTTGCCTTACACCCGAACTTGCAAAATAGACAGCAAACTGATTTAAAGAAATGAAACTGTTGAAGTGAAAATTCAATTTAAAAAAATGTAGACATTTTAAACCAGGGTTTTGATGAGCAAAAAAAAAAAAAAGAAAAAGAAAAAGAATATATTTTTTTTTATCGCTTAAACTTTTTTTTGAAAATAGGATCCTTTTATAATAAATTCGTGAAAAATGTATGATTTTACAAATTTAAATTTAGTATTAAAATTCCATTTTGAACATTTTACAGAAGGTCCCATTTTTAAAAAACAATAAATGTGTGCATATATACAGGGTGTCCAGTGCTAACGGTGCCCAATGGCTATTTCCTAAACCATTAGTCAGAGACACAAAGTTCCAATTGCAAAAATGCTTTAAATTGTATAATCTATTATATCAGAAAAAATTGAAGTCAATAAATCAATTCCTATAGAAATTCAAATTTTTATACGGTCCTATATGTTATATTTAGAAAATTTCTCTTAATGCAATTTCACACACAATAAAAACAAAAAAATTTCCTTCTACTACCAAAATTCCCCGAGTTACAGCTGCTTAAAGTTAGAGCACTTTTCGAGCTGCAAAATAGGGGTTGTATACAAAATGAATTTGAGAAAAATTAATGTATATGGTTTTGAGTTTTGTAACATTTATTAGCAATTTCATTAACTATTTTACGAATATAGACTGCAATAAAGAAAATTAATGTTTAACTATGTGCATCCAATAAATTAACATAAATATACAGCTTATAGTGGAAATTTAATTTTTTAAATGAATTGGTGCTAAATAACTTCCATTAACTGCAATCCAATTATGCACCCGTGTAGAAAACTCTTCCTGTATTTTGCGTAGCACACTATGTTGCACATCTGCATACTACACATATACAATTTAGTAAGTCTGACCCCAGATAGATTTTAATACAGCTTGAATATAACCCTCTGCCTCAAGATCAGCATTCTAAAATTAGTTTTGCTTCGTTTTCTGCATTATGCCATAAAATGAAATCAAAACCTAAAATTTAAAATTTCAATATTTATATGGTCCCTTACCAGTTTACCACATCGGGACACTTTTTAACATAGAAAAGTGACTTACGTCAACATGTTTGCTGCTTCATAAATCAGTGAAGTTTGGTCGTGGAAAGACGAGTTTTTTTTGTTTTGTTTTTTTACTGTGCATGAAATTATATAAAGAAAATTTTTCTAAATATAACTGATAGGACCGGGGCATTATGCCAGAGTCGTTAGTCATGACCATAGTCATTACCATGGTTGCATTAGTCATGACCATATAAAAATTTAAACTTATTGATTTATTGACTTTTGATTGTTTCTGATATAATAGATTATGCAATTTAAAGAATTTTTGCAACTGGAACTGTGTGACTCTGACAAACTGTTCTGGAAAGAGCCATTGGGCACCATTAGAACTGGACACCCTACCCTGTATAAACATTATGCAGATTTACTTAGTTAAAATTTGAACACGGAAATACCTTAGTAATCAGTTAAAAACATTAAAAGCCTAAAATCTCAGTAAAATGATTAAAACACGCACCATGAGCGCTTTCGACAGCCTAGCCGCTGTCATCATCAGCTCAGTTCTGATGATGACAGCGGGCTAGGCTGTCGAAAGCGCTCATGGTGCGTGTTTTAATCCTTTTACGGAGATTTTAGGCTTTTAATGTTTTTAACTGATTACATTATGCAGATTTAATAAATAAACACGTTAATGTTTTTTATGTATATAGATTTATATAACTATGATTTGTGAGAAATTAATTTTGGAAATAAACAGAGATTTGGGAAGGTCACAGAAAGAGTTTTGTGAAGTGTCAGTTTTCAAAATGAAAAATATTGTGAAGTGTCCATTTTTAAGATAAATATTTTGTGAAGGGTCTGTTTTTAAGTTAAATATTTTGAGAAGTGTCCATTTTTAAGGTAAAATATTTTGTGGAGGGTCCGTTAACAGACCCAAATTTCTCCTAAACAGATCCCTGAAAGCACTAAAAGTTTTCCACAAAAATCAGTATTAACAGTACAATTTCACCTTTAGTACAATAATTATGGCACTCAGACCGACAAAATCAGGTCATTCATTTTTGTTGAAATTGTTAAAATGAGATAATGAAACATGTTATTATCAGAGTTAACAGTACAGTTATCAGAGACACATTGTACAAAACACAAACCATTAGTCACGAATGTCAGAAGCAAAACTGGGCTATAAATTAATAATTTGCGAATTCCAGGTTTCCTCTAACATTATAAACCCAATTCAGCCATTTTCATTTCACTAACACATTGTGGTTCATGTTACTGTTAAAAAATATCATCAATATCTAAATGATGAAAAGTTTTTCTCCTGTTGGCCAACCTGGTAAAGATCAAAATTAACGGTCGCCACTCGCCACGTGACGACTGTATTTTTGAAAGTGGAGACTGCAAATTTATGTACCAGTCACCACAGTTTATTTCCCCACTCTTTCCTTTCTTCACAAAGTTTTTATGAATTAAAAGTAAAACAGAAACGGGACGTTAAAACAGATGCCGTTGAGAGGAGGCAACTTAACTCCAAGATCAATTTCGGCATGCCAGAGCAAGAGCGATTGTGATCTAAATACCAAAAAATTAAAATAAATAAACATTTCAAGATTTACTCCGGTATAACAAGGCTTATGGCCAGCATAAAGTTGATGACAGCTGTCCATCGCAGAAATAAAGACCAATGGAGTACGCAAACACAGCCGTGTGGGATTTAAAAATAGGGATTTTTGTTCTCGAAAAAATGCACTTTTGTGTACCATATAGAAAATATTTAGAACTGGTTTGGTGCAATCTCAAAATGATTAAAGTTTATTCCTAAAGTCCGGCTTCTTAAGTCCTAAGTCCGGCTTCTTAAAGTAAATTTCTTTTAAAGTCCGGCACATAAATTCAGATCAATGGACGTCACGAAGTCGCGCAATTTAACTCTCAAAAAGGCACTTATCATTTCTAAATGAATCCGCAATTCTCTAATGCTTAGTCAATATCTTTAATAACTATATATAATTTGAAGTAGGAAGGCCAAATAATGATTATTCTAAGCAATCATTAAGAACAAAAACTTGCAAGTGCGCAAAACAGCCAGTTATAAACTATAGAAGCTGCCATTATTTATACTAACAGCTTTGTCTAAAAAGCGGAAGTCTAGAATTATGATTGTTAAATAATTATCAAATATCAGGGGTGATTGTGACCCAAAGTAAAAAATCCTGAAAATTACCGATGCGATTACAAAAAATCCTGAACATTACCAGTACACACAGTACTATACTCATTAATATTCAATGTGTACCAACTGATACACATTGAATAAACCAGACTATAATAAGATTAATCATTTTGAATTTACAAATTATCAATGTTCAATCAGGGTGCACAGTTTAGAGAACTCCACGCACACACACAGATTGGATTTTTTTTCTTAAACACACTCTGTGTGTTTAAGAAAAAAAATCCAATACATTCTTGGGATAACACACTCTTCACCTTTTGCATATAGTAGTATACACTTGTACACACTAAATTATGATGTTTTTAAATTAATAGTTTCTTTTTATAAGAGTCTATCTACAGAGTTTGAAATCCACAAAAAGCAATTAATGCTATAATTATAAAAATTTTAAAACAGTAGAAATGCTAGAATTTTCAAACATGAAATAGGTGAAACATCAACATTTATTTAGAACACAAGCTTTTCTTAAGTATTCAAAATTTCACTAGAAAAAGTAGAGAAAAGAGTAGAAAAATTAGGGTTTAAAGTGTTAGAAAAAACCAGCAAACATTATTAAAATCGCAGTCTCCCTAATAAAACAAGTAACTTGGCTGATATGAAACAAAATTGTATGGTTACTTGAAAAACTCCTGTTTATACATATATATTTAAAAGGGGGAGGGGGGGGGGAAATTGCATATATTAAGAAATTTATATTTATACTCTTCAATTGAATAAATTTGCTTTAGAAAATATATTCTGGTATTTAAATTATTTTTTTAGCAAAAATGTAAATGTCTTATATTTAATTTTATAATAGCTTTATTAAATGTTACAGAAAAACTAATTTGTATCATTTTTGTAAAAAATAAAAAGTAATTTTTAACAAAAATAATTTGTATAAATTTTTGTAATAAATAAAAAGTTATTTTTTATTGTTTAGTTTTGCTGTTAGTTGCAGAGGTTGACTTTCTTTTTCTACTGCCTTCTCGAGTAACATCCTCAGTAGATTGTTTTGAGGAGTGTGGTGTCGTTACGCTTTGCGGTGCAGGATTTATTGGATTGTGAAGAAAGTTTGCACTAAGTGCTAATTTATTTTCACTTTCTTTTTCTAATTCCTCCATATCGTCACCTGGTTGGTTTGAGATATTTCATAATAAAAAGGAATTCGAAAGGCTGCACAATAAACAATGATAAAGTCGTAACAGCTAACAGCTGATCAATTTAACGGCTGAAACTACTATCTGGTGTACCCAGTAAAATTGATTAAAACAAAACGGGAAAAGGTTTCTCACATTCCAACACATCCACTCATCTTATAAATTCCCATTCTATGATTCTTTTCTCTCCCCTCCGCATACAAGCCCAAAGAATGCCTTGCCAGACACTCAGACTCCACCCTTATCAGTTGAAAGAATCTGATATGATGATACCCCAAACAGCTGCTGACCCATGATCCCAGCCAAACTATGCTTCTGCTGCTAGAATAAATATTTTTACATGAAAACTGTTGGGATTAATAAGTAAATAAAGATATAGAAGCAATTTAATTACCACGATTTCTTTAACAAACCAAAATACGTTGGTCTGATGCATTCATAATATCTTACTCGGAAAGAGACGGATTCATGCGTTTGTGGAGGAGGGGGGGGGGGGGGGCGGTTAGTTAGAAGATTGACATATAAATCCACTTTATAGAAGTAAAATAGGATCTTTTACATTAATTTCTTTTTTCTCGGGGAGTGGGGCGGTTGCCCCCTCTGCCCCCCACCCCTTTAATCCGTCCTTGACCCGGAGAGATCAAGCAAAAAACCCGGAATTCCGGGCTACCCCCGGAACACAATCACCCCTGAAATATAACACCCACATTATAGGATTCATGATGAAGTTATTTTGAATCCCTTTCTTACCCCCAAATGAAAGTGTTATGTGCCAGAGATTGCAGTTTTTTATTGCTACATTAGGTGAAAACAGACATCCCAGAGGCACCTCTTTTTGGGGTACGCGAACGAAAAAAAACAGATGAAATGAAAAAGCGATGACTGTCACTGTCCGATTCTGATAAGTATCTGAATTAGGGAAAAAGTAACTTATTTTTAAAAGGAAATTTTATCGGGTTTCGTTTACGATAAATGTCTGATTGCGCTGCTTGGCATTTTGTGAAGGAACAGTTATACATCGTGTTTAGTTAAGGGTCGTTTCAATCGATCATATTTTTGTTATAGTATCATTTTAATAGAAAGTGTTTTGTAAAGGGGCCCGTTAAACGATCAATCATCTTAACTGCGATGATCCCTGTAATGGAAGGGGCAGGGGGAATGACAAGTTTTAGAGTGCAAACATGGACATACCAGAACAAAGGGGGTAAAAAGGGCTGCCAATTGTTGAAAGGTTGTTGGGCACCGTGCATTTTAAAGAGTGGTAGCAGGGAGGCACTACAAAGAAATGCTTTTGACAAACACAAGGTCGTAGCCAGAAAAAAAAAAGGAGGGATGAAAGGCTGAAATGGTTGAAATTCTGAAAAAAAAAAGGTGAAATTTTGTACATCACCTATTCAATGTAAGAGGTAAATTTACTAACTGGGAATATTTTAGTATGGGATCCGTATAAAAATCAAAAATTTTTATTTAATTATATTTAATGTTCTGAAAATGTTAATCAACACTATAAAATTTTGTCCCTTCTATAACTTTGTGAATTATTGTACATGTCTATGATCCATATTTAAAGCATAAAAGACTAGGTCAGTGTGTTTGGGACACTCTGTATATACTAGCAGGTAATATTTTTATTAATTAGTAGAAGATTTAGATGTATATTTTAAGAAATCTTTCCTTATTACTTAAATTAACTGCGCATGTTTATTAAACTTGTATGTAAGTTGTGCAATATTCAAAAACATGCGAGTGGCCACTTAAAATTTCAAGCTCAGTGGCCACTGGCCACCTACAAATTTTCTGAATTTTGGACTCTACAACCTGGCATCTTAACCACTGTGTTACCATGGACAGTTTGGAAGACATATGCTAGTCATGAGGTGTTCAAATATAATGTTAATATTGATACTGTAATATTTAAGTGTATTTGAAATTTTTTTCAAAATAATAAGTTTTTCAATAAGTATTTGTACAATAACCTTGCAATCTCTAAATGAATAGTTCACCTCAATAATAGTGCATTAATGGTAATAATTTCACTTTTGAGTCATATTATTAATTGAATTTCTTAAAATTCATCTTTAAATAATTTTTGTTATGATATCTGCTTAATTCATTTTATTTATCAAGTTTTACCTTGGTCACTTTTCCTTATATTACAAGTTTGCTGCCCTTTTTTTTTTTTTTTTTTTTTTTTTCCCTCTTTTCCCTCCCATTATTTTAAGCTAAGCCCTTGTGTGTGCACATAATTTAAGTTTTATTTTATGTTATTTTCAAATATTTTGGCGATGTTTCGGCACTTAATAAGATACTTTTTCCTTAATTTTGAGCATTTTCCCGTGCGATTTGACCTTTTACTGGCCTAGGTACTGTTTCGGTCAATCGTCTTTTTTTTTTCTGTTTCGAATAACGCATGTTTCAAATTCTCGCCATCTTGAAACCAACCGCCATTTTTTTAAACCGAGAGCGTCCTCTCACACTCTATGCATTCTTCCCGCGCAAGTCTGGTCTGGAACTTTCTGGAAAGACGCGAACGTGCTGGCGATCGCTGATTGGCCGAGAGGGCTGTACGCTCGGTAGCGTGGCTGGGTGCAGAGAGGCGATCAATCAGTTAAGTGGGAAATCGCCGATCGAGAAGGAAGTCGAGTGAAAAGAGTGCTCCCGCGGGTTCGCCCGCAAAATTGTTGGAGCTAAATAATTTTTATTAAACTAAATATATTTAACTGAATTCAAATTTAAGATGCTAAAAATTTATTTTGCCCAATTGTTTTCCCCTGGCCTTGCATCAGCCATCTATTTCATCAAGTTTTTTTTCATGTGCCAATTAGGCTTAAGTTTTGTTTATGTTATTCACCCATGGGTTAAACCTATCTTAATTGTATGAAAGTTCAACTAAAAGTAATTAATATCAGTTTAAAAATAAAATTCAAATGGATTTAAACTTCTTCATAACCCTAAATAGTAGTATCTCTAATAAGTTAAAAATGTAAACAAAATAAAACCCCTACTTCTTATTGGAAAAAAAAAAAATTAATTAAATAAATAAAATTGAAATAATATACTTTTTATTCATGACAAGACCCAAGACAACTTCAAAGTAAAATTTAAAAACCTAAGCTCAATATTCAATCAAGTTGTTGTGTTTAGTTGTTGACTACTGCTGCTGGATGGAAATAGCCTCTGAACTATGGCCCAGTAGTTTAATGATGTAATGCTTCCTGAAAAATAAGGGTCTTCCTTTTGACAAATAGATGCTTAGGTTCTCTAAAGAATCATGGGGGTAAGAGAATTAATTCTGGTTAGGGTAGGACTTTTAACTAATGTTTAAACCATGGGTGAAGAGTGAAAAGCCTGAAGTGAAAGGCAATTTTCTGAGGTTGTTTTCAATATGCAAATTTATTGAGCCTTTATTTTATGCAAATGTCGCATACTTTTTTATTCTGTAACTGTAAAATTAACCTGTTTTATATAGTATATAAAGTGTCTGCTTTATGAGAAAACACACAGGCCAGGCTGCTGATACAGCTAGAAGGTTGCCCTAGTCATGGGAAGGGCATGATGTATTTCTGCCAGATATATTATAAAAGGCTTGCATTGGAACTGGAAATTTTTCCAGATGGCCTGGTTTATCTTAAAATCTGAAATTGTTTTTAAATTTTTTTGTTTTGTAAGTGTTCTTTTGTGAAATGTTTAAATAAATTTAAGTAGAGAAAATATAAAGTGTCGTCAATTTTTTAAGCCTTCACCTCTAGTGGTACAACTGAAACTGTGGGTCATTTTTATGACATACTTGGCATTTCATCCACGGACCCAACAATGACATCCCTGCATAGCTAGGCGTTTTCAACATCTGCTGAGCGGTTCTGCACCCTGGTAGCTGAAGCATAAAGGAGAGTAAAATGCCAGACTTTGATGAATAAGGCAAAACATCAGACGCCTTGAGTGGGGACTCGCAGCCATGTCCCACGGATTGAGGTGACTTTGTTCCTTTTTTTTTTCCCCATCTTCTTCCCCGTGATGTGACCGTTGCCAGGCTGGGATAATATTCCAACATCGTGACGTTATGTCATCGCCGGTTTTGCTGTGACCACCGTGTGCAGGACTGCCGAGGCCTCTTTGAAGCTAATCCCTGTTATTTCCCCGCCATGTGTCAGAACTACGATCCAGAGAAGAAATAGCGAGCTATGCCAGGAGTTGTTACGTGCGCCATTTTGGCGTCACGCGTCATGTCCCACATCCCCCTTAACGTTGTTTTTATCTAGTACTCCGTCCCCTCGTTTCTTTTTTTATTTTTTTGTAATATTTTAGCTGTACCTTAATCCATTTTTTTTTTTTTTTTTTTTTTTTTTCAAGAATGTATTTAGTGCCATAAGTATTATTTTGAGGGCAAATTTCTAATTATCATGTGTAAACGATCTTTTCAATAACCTTTAGAGAGGCCTCTCATAAGTTTTTTTTTTTTTTTATTATTATCTTGTAGTCTACCACTTCTGAAATTATAAACCTTAGCAAATGCTGATCAGTATCTCAGATTATTAATATGTGTGTTAGTGGGTAAAATAATGTACTAGTGCTTGAGACTGTTGCTGCTATTAAACTGTTTATGTTATGAGCAATCTACCCGATTTTTCTGTTTAAGTTAAGAGTGTATTTGAGTAACATGTTGACATTGGACACAGGCTCAAGCAGCAAAAATTTAACTAATTTAAATATGATGCAATCTTTTACCCTCTTGTTCAACCATTTTGTTGCCTAAGATCTAGAAGTATTAAGCTTATTTAAATGTGTAAGCCAACAGAGAAAATTTGCTATTTCTTGTTCTCACGATCCTGGTTTCAATAGATAATTTCTATACAGCAGCTGTGCCATTTGTTTATAGTGCTCATTAAGTTTTATATCCTATGTTTCCAAATTTTTTTAAATAAATGTGATTTATTCTTGCAAAAATGTCTCTTTATTGTGTGTGCATGTTTCTCCCACACCAAGTTCCTTTTCAGCTGAGGCCCCTCCGACCATAACCTGGGGTTCGGGTTAATTATTTTTGGTGCTTTGCCGTTACATTTTGAACACAACGCAAATCTTACAAATTTTTTTTTTAATACATCTTAAATTTTTATTGCAACGCGGCAGTCAGAGGCGTGGCCAAGGGGGGGTTAGGAGGGTCATAACCCCCCCCCCCCCACATGAGGAATTTTTTGCCATGCAAAATGTATATTCTTCCCTACATTATCACACACATGTATACATATCTATGAGTTGCATTAATCATAACCCTCCCCTCCCCATGAAAAATTTCTGGCTACGCCCCTGATGCTAGTACCAATTAAATAACAGTCAAAGAATGCTACAGAATGTATGCAGAAGCTACCCAGACACATCTGTAAACAGATCTAAATGTGTAAATTAGTTACAGATGAAGATGTGGGATTCGTATTTCAGGGACATTCATGAGTAAAATTAATTTAATATGAAAAAATTCTAAAATCTCTTCAGCCATTTTTATTGAAAATCGGGTTTTAATCAAATTAATGAGTCATGCAACTATTTGATTACACTTTTTAAACAGATTGAAAATAATATTCCTAATATTTTAATAGAAATCAAATTAAAACTGACCTGAAGCATGGCATTCTCTTGATGGTGAAGTTGCCATAACTGATGTTCGTTTAGATGGCATAGGTACTGAAGGCTTTGGTCTGTTTTGCATAGCTGCAAGAGCTTGCTGTACAGCCTCTTGTCGAACCTCTATTAAAAAGAAAAAGATGATATATATATATATTATATTAAATTTATAAAAACTGATTTCAAGTATTCCAGGCTATAGTATAAAAAATAATAAACCTAATTTAAGAGATACCAAATATACTGTATTATACAAAGTAAAAATACATTTAGAGGAATTTTGCTAGATCTTCATTGGTTAAGATAGTGTAAAATTATAGCCTTTACTTGTTAACTCTTGGACTGCGACATGACCCTAGCAATCCACTGCACAACTCGAAAAGTCCCGAGGGCTAATATGGGGCTTGGGCCGCATGCTAGAAAAATTGTAGATCACTTAGCCGCTAAAAAACGTTTCCAGGGTGCACCATGTGGAGATCTACATTGCATTGGAAGGAAATGATAAGGCTGACTAGCTGGCTAAAAAAGGTGCAATGATCACTCAAACTGTCAATGATGAACTACCTTTCCACAATGTAAAGTCAGTTATTAAGTCAATTTTTTGGAATAAAAGGAAAAAAGAATTATTAGACAGGAATTCCCAGAAACCCTGGAAGAACATTATCCAGGAAATATCTGACTGGCCAAGAATGAGAGCTGTGGCAGAATTCCGTCTTTCTACAGGCCATGACTGCCTTGCTACACATTTTCATTGAATAAATATACTTAGTGACCAATGCTGCTTGCTCTGCAATTTACGAGAGTCAATGACTGTGCTCACATTGCTCGCTGTTCTGCAAGAGTTTATGGGAGCGCTACTGGGAAGCTAGGGACCGAATGGGCTCTTGGACTATTTTCTCTGTCACTTTTTTGTCTTTTTTCCTGCTCTTTTGTATTTCTCTGTTTTTTGGGCTTTTTTTGTTTTTGTTTTTTTGTTCTTGTCAGATTTGTCTGTATTGCCAGCCATTGAAAATTAAAAAAAACTTGTTAACTCTTTTGTTTAAAATTCAATAGAAAATGCAACTTTATTTAAAACATACATATACTATCCCTGGCCAAATTATTATATAAAGTTTAGTTTCTTCTAAAGACAAATTCAGGATTGTAGTGATTTAAATCATTAGAAGATTATTAATTATAGCATTACAGATTGAATTAAGTTAATGAAATGTTTTTCATGTTTTGATAAGCAAAGTTTATTCTGAACTTTTTAATATTTTAGACTGCGCCTTTAAAAGAAGGTTGTTAAAGGTATAACCCTCCATACATCCTTTGTTAGATCTATAGAACAAAAGTGTTTGTCTAAACAGGAAAATAACTACTGATCTTTTTCAAGAGGTTGGTGGCGGGTACGCTGCTCGTCCAGCTCATTTTTTCCTCTTGGTTTTATAGTTATATTTACTGTAGATGTTTTTCTTATTCCTATTTTTAGTTGTACCCTTTTTTAATTTAGAATAGCACGAGGTAAGTGCATTTTTCCCTTTTTTTTGTTCCTGGGGTAACATCCCCATGTCTTGTTCTTTTTGTGGGCAGTTACCTGCACTCATGTCCATGCATTCGGAATTCAATGTGTCAGACAGTGAAGCTGTGTCTAACACAAGTTCGTGTATCAGGGAAGATGTCCCTCCTCCCCTTCAACCGGACTATGCTTTTGAAAAAGGAGTTAATAATATAGTCATCTTTTTAGAAGCCCAGGATGGTAACATCCCCCGTAACCAACCACACAAATTAAAAGCAGAGCTGACTGGCAAATTGCAGTTCAGCGGTCAGATACTAATCCTAAAATTTACGAGAAATAACAAACTAATGATGGAGACGTCAAATTTGGACTGTGCAAAAGAACTGGTGGAAATGACAGACGTCCTTCAAAAACCAATCCGCCCATATGTCCAACAGGGAAATATAACTTCCCACTTTTTATTGCATAACATTGCAACTAGCATCCTGCTTGAAGATTAAGGAACAGAATTACAGGCTGAAAATAACCTTAAAATCAAAGAAATCCGCCGCTTTAATAAAAAAAAGTCCCATTGGAACAGTTCCTACAGAAACGGTACTGATCACTTTTAGTATCAATATGCCCTCTGAAATAAAAATATTTTACATGATTGAGAAGATTAAAAGATTTTATGATCACCCTTATCAGTGTTTAAATTGTTGGCGTTTTGACCACATAGCTCTAAAATGCAAATACGAAACTGTCTGCAAAAAATACGCTGGAAACTTTAATTTTCTAAGCTGTCAATCAACACATCTGAAATGCAGCAATTGTGATGCAGCACACGAGGCATCCAGTATTAATTGCTCAGCGAGAGCTACAGAAACCAACCTACTTAAATTTAAAACTGATAATTACCTCACCATCACCGAGGCAAGGCGGCGTTGTCAAGCTCCCACAAATCAAAAAACTTACGTGACCGCTTTGAAGATATTCATGACAAGACCCTTGTCACTGAAAAAAACTATTTCTAAGAAAGACTTAGAAGCTACCCTCGAGCACTTCCTACGGCGCTCCCAGGAGATTATGACTAACATTCTGCAGCAACAAACCCATATATTTCTACAGGCTCTTGGAAGTCTAATGCAGAATTTCTCTGGCTTAGTCCAGGGACGTGTTATCATCACAGTTGAAACTACTAAATCTGATGATTATACATCACCAGAAAGGAAACCGAAAAAACCAAAATCGGGTCCTCCTGGCAAAACAAAACATACCTCCAACAAATTGACCAGACCAAATTTCTCAAACCAAACTCTCAAAGACTCTAGAACAAATTTTTAGCTGTGCCAACACTGGCCCGCCAGAGTCAGTTTTGGACCTGGAAAACATGGACGAGGAATTCTAGTTCCCTCTTTTTTTTTCGTTGCTGCCCCTTTTTTTGATTGCGTTTTTTTTCTCCCCTACCCCTTTTTTTTGGTATGGCTGCTATTTTTTCCTTTTTTGTGGTGCAGTGGAATGCAAGGGGCATTCATTCAAAGTGTCATTCCCAGTTGCAGAATTTTCTGTATCAGTCTGCAACACAGATTAAAAATGCAAAAATAGTTTGCAAGATAAACTGGCGATACATGGCAAGTTATTCATAAAATGCACATTAATTCAGAAGTTACTTTAATTACAATATAAGGAAAACTACAAATATAAATAATTATGTTTATTTTTCCTTATATTGTAAACTTGCAGAGAATTATTATAAGTAATGTTTAAAAACATTTAAAATGTAGTATAACACTTTAAAATGAACAACAATAACAAATTGGTAGGTTTAGTAACTCTTTATATAAAACAAGGTAAACAAGTTGAAGAATCATCTAAAATTCTTCACACTACTTTTGAGGTAATGCATTTTTGGCTAACAGTAGATGTTGAGATGTTTTTAAAATGTTTGTAATACGACATGCCATATTTTTCAGTCAAAGCAGCTTTTAAAAACTTACTAATGTTCCTGTAACCAGGTGGTGGACCATTTAACATGATAAATACTCTCTGATCAGCTGTACCAACATCATTTATATTCCCATCATTAGCGATTGGTCTTCTTACCATGACATCATTCACAACAGAACCCCAACTCTCGCAAATTGCTTTCGATACAGGCACAGATATTATATAAGTAAGAAACTTTATAATTCCGGGGTATTTGGTCTTTAACTCACTAACTGCCAACTTGATCAAGGATTTATTGTCAAAAATTACTTTTTCATTCCTATTTGCATCAATTTTTGTGATGAACCAATCACACAGCTGTTTAAATTCAAACCAAAGTGTTTGTTTTTCATATTGAAATGCACTGAGCTAATTATGCAATTTCTCACTAGTAAAATTTTTATATTCTGCTGACTGTTCAACAGAAACATCTGTTCTAGAGAATTGCAAATATTCAAAATTGAACAAATAGCCTGCTCGCTTAGCAAGTCATCTGTACTTTGATCTTTATTTTTTGAAAATGCATCATATTGCTCTATGAGAGAACTAAGAAATTTTATAAATGAATTTATATCGCTTTTGTAAAATTGATGCTCTTTGTTGTTGACTGCACGCAAAATTCTTTAGCTAACTGGCAAGTCTGGTAGAGGAATACCTTGGTATGTGCTTGATTCGAAGATTTCAATGGATTTTTTTGCACTGTGAAAGAATGATTCTGGAAAATTTTTAATGCATGCACATAATTCTTTAGTGTTGGTGTCACTGAACTGTACCATGCTTTCAGTGTACTTGATTAATATTTCTAAGTCAGAGCCAAGATTGCTCACCAGTTGTAAATATTCCCATGGCATATTGTCAACTGATTGCACACATTTAGAGCATTTTGATAAAAGCTCATAAACACTGCAAGAAGTAAAATTAAAAATATTGTTGATTTGTTTATCAGCCTGTCACGAAGTGCAAACATTTCTGAAGTTTGCTCACATGCTGAAACAAGAAATTTGTAGTCACCAATAAATGTTTTCAGCTTATAAAAAGATTCTGTAAATTCTTCAGAGATTAATGTTTTCAGCTTATAAAAAGATTCTGTAAATTCTTCAGAGATTTGAAAAGTTTTTCGTACTTTAATCCATGCATGAACTCCTTCATCGACTAATGTATGAGACTATGTGCTTTTTTAATGCAATCGAGCATTTCAGAGTGCTTTTGCATCAACTCTATACGATGCATCATATCCCATGATGCAGGAACATCATTTAAGACCAGTTTACTTTTTAGGTAGTTTGCAACACCTAATTTGACGTATTGGCCATCTACAGCCAAGCCAACTAAAGTTTTTCTAACAAAATTTAAATCAAAGCCAAATTTATTGAGTGTATTTAAGATGCTGGATGCAAGTCCCTGCCCTGTTAAGTCATTTACAAAGTTGTGCTCTAAATAGACTGAATGAAACATCATTTCTGTTAATATCAAAAATAGGAATTCGTAGACCAACAACATGTCTGCTTTCACACCTCTACATACGGGCATTCATTTGTCTCTCGAACTTCCTTTCGAGCAGGGTTTCCATTAGAGAGAGAGAAAAAAAAAAAAAAAAGAGGGAAATTTTGAGTGAGATTTCTGAAAGTTAAGTAGAATGAACATAAACATTTTTAACAGCATTTTATTTATTTAACCAAAAAATTTCAGCTTCCCCCCCCCCCTTTTTTTTTCTTTGGCCTGCTTAAAAGATTGATTAACACTTATAGCAAGCCACAACTAAACTTAAAATGGAAGGTGGTTGCAAATTTTAATCTGCTTGGATAAGGAATTTACCAGTTGGAAATGGATAAGTGGAGTTATTTTTAATTCACTATTATCTCCCCCCCCCCAAAAAAAAAAGATGCAAATGTATTAGTGTCTTGTAACATCATTAAATGCTGCAATACAAACATGTATTATCAAAAATACAACTAACACACTTAAATAAAAACATACAGCTCGTTATCGTGTTTTTTTTCTCCGTGCATTACGGACTTGGATAGTAGTAGAGTGAAAACAAAAGTAAAAAAATTTTTGTATTTGTAAACTGCCGTTTTTAAACTTTCAAGCAGTGCGCGAGAATCACGTGCATATGGCGAATATTTTGCAGTGCGAGAATACCTCGCGCTGTAATATTTTCGGCGAGAAATTTATGCGAGATTCTCGCGCTTTAGCGGGAACCCTGCTTCGAGGGGGATGATGGCGAGTCGGATGGTCAAGGCGAGAAGCAATGAGATACAGGTGTTTAGACTATTAGTTCGTTGTTTCTTATTCTCTTGGCCATGGAAATGGGCTGAGTGTAAACAAGGCATAACAGCGTCCTGCGAGAGGAGTCACGAAGTCTGCGGACATTCCGATATTGTGAGATCAAAAATAGTCTGCAGACCTCTCAAGAATCTGCGACGAGCGTCGCCACTTCGCACGGTTTCTGCGACGGGGGTGTCATTGGCTTAAATTCTGTCCTTTTTCTACCGTTGACGTTGTGGTATTGCAGGACTCTTTTCTCAAGGCTCGAGACTCTTTTAATATGAAAGGGATGATGGTTTACAGGCAGGATATGTTCCAAATAGTCATTTATGAACAAGTTTTTCCCACCTCTTATGATTATCTAAATCTTTTAACTTACCTGAATTCTGGAACTATCTTAAAAGCTGAAATAAAGGGAAATTCAAATAAAGTTTTAAATAGGTGGTTTATTTGATTAACAGTAAACCTAACGTAAATTAAACATCTTAAAGTCAAATAAATATAAAGGTATAACTTCTCATTAAACTTATAAACTCTCATTAATCTCACCAAACACCAGTGCAAGCGAACGGCATTCAATTAAGCCTCGCGGCGCGAACTTCTGTTTGTAAACAACCAGCGTCTTGGATGGAGTGGTTGGTTGGTTCAGTAAGTATCGCCCTGAAAGCCGATCGTCCAATGACGGGCACGCTCCAGAAGCCCGGTAAACGTCGAACCGAGAAGAAGCCGGGGTACAACTAAACAACGGCATTTGCTGACGACAATCCAGTATAAAAGGGGCAAGTTTGGCTGTGAGTTTTGCAAGCAGTCAGGTTGTCGGACATCGATAGGCAAGGCGATGTAGCCTTGTTTTTAAAAGCGAGCAGTTATGCTCTAGTCTAAGTTTAGTTAGTTTTCCAGCCGTTTTTAATATGGTTTTTGGTTAAACTTTAACAGAACAGTGCATTAACATTAAAGCTAAATTAATGATGTTTTTCTTCAAGTAATATAAAAACAAAAGCCGGCTAATCGAATTTTATATTTTTCATGATGTTTTCATCCTAAAGTTTTTGCCAAATAAGTTAAAGAATGTGATACAAAATTAGCTCTAATAGAACTTTAAAATGACTTGTCAACTCCCATGAAGTTTAATAGCCTGTGAAAGTGTTACCCTGATGTTCCATTTATGAACCAATAAAGATTGATGTCTCCTTAATCTCAAGTGCTATCTTTATTTCTCAACTACTCTTCAGTCGCGGCCATCTACTCTCAAATACAAGTTTTGTCTCCAGGTGTTGACTTCTCTACAAAATAACGTAGGCTGATAGCACCATTGGAGACAACAAGATAGGCCTGGGCGGGATGGGGGTCTTCTCACTGTTGTCAACTCTAAATTACCCTCTTTGCAAATTGACATTGGTAATTGTTCAACCAATGATGTAGAAAGTATGTGTGTTAAAATTTGGGTATCGTTTCAGTGGATTTACATAGTCAATGTGTACTGTCTGTGCAGTCAAACACTGGTATCTGGTTCCGTGATCTTATGAATTACATTAAAAGCTCCTATCTAATTTTGGGAGACTTCAACCAAAAGCATATTGCTTGGGGTAATGCACATAATTCAATTGGTTCTGAGGAAATTTTTAACTGGGTGCTTAACAGCAACACTTGCATCTTAAACACTAAGTTTCTGAGGCATATCGCTCTGAGTGGTATGCAGTCCCTAATTGATTTATCACTTTCCAGCACAGACATATTTCCCAATTTTTACCTCTATGCACACTCCGATAAATTTGATTCCGACCATTTTCCCATTGTCCTTGACCTGTCTCCCTTCTCTGTTTGAAAACGTGTGGTGTATAACACTGATTGGGTAGCGATTTCCCCTACTATCAATCATACAATAGCATCTGGGGATGTTTCCTTCCATGACTTCCAAGTTCTCTTTACAGAAAAGCTCTGTACCCATTTGAAAAGAATATTTTCAGATTAATAAAGGAAAGCAGAAATGGTTGCAGTGGCATAGCAAGATGGATGGTGGAGGGGGCAGTCTACCTCGAACAGCAATCTAGTACACAAAGATAGGGGCTGTTGTGCCAAAAAGATAGGTGATCAAGATAAATAATTATTAGGAAAATGGTAATCGTAATAAGTAATAAAGAGACCGAGCTTAACATGTAAATGAGAAAAAATAGTTAGGTTAATTAAATTAAGAGAGTGGGATTTACGTAATAAGTTAAAAACAAATTGAGCAGAAATCAAGGCTAAACCTCTCCTTTCTGTATGTGTGAGGCCAGTGAGATCCCCACCCACGTGGGCTGGGTCAATGAACCGGCATGCAGGCACCCAGTCAGGACTGGAGAAGGTAAAACGAAAGTCTGGGTATGCTTAAACTAAACTATTTAAATGGGGTGTTTAGTATCAAAATTATCATCTCAGGATTTAGTTTTCAAAAATGGGGTTACTTTTAAAATTGGAATTAGTGGGAGGAAATCAAAGGCAAATTAGGAAAATAATGAGAATAAGTTCTTTGGAGTTATCTTAGGACTTTTTGAACCCCCATGATGGAATGCGGATGGAACTAGTATTTAGATTAAAATAACAGTAAAACGCTTTGCTTAAAACAAAATAAATAAATAAACAAACAAACAAGCAAGCATGCATAAAATTTAAATAAGATGCACGTTTTTGGAAAGGTTGTAATTGTTTTGAACTAAGAAGGTTCCATCTTTATACAATCTGAAATGTGCATATTCTTTTAATCTGGTGGTTCTAACAAAGTTATTTTATTCTGAGCTAATCTGTGTCATTTAGAGCTACTTGTGCCCTCTCTAGAGTTTCCCACCATAATTTGGAACCTCATCAGAAAGTGGAGGACTTATGAATATTGGCGCTCCTCAGAAACTGCTAAGCGATTGCTGAGAGAACTTTCTGACCTACAGATTTAGCATGTAGTACTCCGTATATACACAGTGGAATCAAGCTTAACACCAGGATAAAGTTGTATTTGAGGAGAGGTAAAAGTTTCAGAAATCAGGAGCCAGGACATGCATCCGCCTTAAAATCTGCATTATATATCTATATAGGAACAAGAACATTAACCAGGGGCGTAGCCAAGGGGGGGGGACCCCCCTAACCCCCCCATGAGAAATTTTTTGCCATACAAAATGTATATTCTTTGCTACATTATCACACACACGTATACATATATCCCCATGCAAAAACCCTTAACTGGTTAAAAATTTGTGATGCAGCATTTTACTTTATAGCTCTATGAATTTTAAATATGGGTCTTAAAAATAATGATATCAAATTTTGAGTGACGCCTTGCTGGGATTTTTAAAGATTTGTTTTTAAATTCCTTTACAGTTACTTTCATTTTATTTTCTAAAGAGATTTACGCATTTAAGCAATGCTTTTAATTATGAAATACACTGTCAAATATATCACACTTTCACTGAGTCTATATAATGTATTCAAATGAATTTATTTCAATAATTTAATTTATCTTTTGCATCATGATATCCAAAAGGGCAAGAAAAATTTTCATATACATTTCACTTAGCTTGGTTACTATGACACTAACTAAATATTTACGTAAATTTTGTCCCCAAAAGTGTCCCCATTGTATGTTTGGTGGGTTTTTGCGGTTTCACGGGTTATCCTTTGTTTGCGAATCCCGACTGGTTATTAAAAGCCTATAAATTTTTCGACCCTGCACTGTTTCCCCCCTTTTACAAAGCGTGCACGTGCAAATTGGCCTTTAAAAAACTCTCCCCATATCGTGCAGCGTACGGCAATCGCACACGAGTCTGCGCTCGCCTTAAGTGTCAGTATTCTCCAGTCGCTTATCTTTGTTTTTATTTTGCCGCCTTCGCGGACCGCCACCCCCCCCCCCTCCCCTCTTATTATGCCACTCTTTTGCTTATAAAAAAGGTGGAGTAATTTCAGAATTAGGTAATTCAGACTATTGATAAGATTTGGTATTCTAAATTTACAAATCATATACATCTTCTGAAATTTTGAAAACTTTCAACATTTTACTAAAAAGAAAAAAAAAATTAAAGCAAAGGTAAAGTAATTCTGGAAAAGTAAGCCTTCAGAAAACAAATAATTGTCATAGTCTAACAGTTAGGTTATTCTTTAGTATAAACTATTATCAATTTAAGCTTACTTTGCTCTCAAAAACTAAAAAAAAAAAAAAAAAAAAAAAAAAAAAAAAAAAAAAAACAATCTTTTTATAAAAAATTCCGGAAGTTTTTTCCCCTATGAAATTGTTAAAATACTTTCTGTAACAGAATGTTATTTATTTTAATCAGCCAGTTGCAAAACTTGCTGCTTAAAATAAAATTTGTAATTCATACGATTTTAATATACTTTTTTTTTTTTTTTTTTTTTTTACATTATGAAATTGAAGTTTAAGAAAGAAGATTTATTGCTTTTAAGGGAACAGTTTACACCAAAGGTCAAAGAACCAATTTTCTTTCTACTTGCTAAATTAAAAAAATTTTGACACCTTATTTTTAATCATATGCCAATAATATCACGAGATACTGCAACTTTTTTTCTTACACTCAGCGCAATTTCATTGGCAAACAAACTCTTTAGATGGCTTTTTCTCCATGTTCATATTTTCTTTAATTACATGTTTTAAACATGCTAAGGCTTTTTTTTTTTTTTTTTTTTTTTGTACATGTTCTTTATTACTGCTCTTATCTCATAAATCTGTGCATGCAATTAGCCTTCAGTTTTTTTTTTTCTTTTGTATTTTACAGAAATCATATGAAGATATGTTACATTTTATTGTTTTACACTGTATCGTATATTAGTAGAAAAACTATATTAGATGCAATATCAGATGTATCTGAAAATCCATGCACAGCCTTGTGTAATATATATTTAAAATCTTTTATTATTTTTTTTAATTGGACAAAATTGTTTATTTTTTTAAATCAGTTTTTTAAACTTTTTAAATAATTTTACTTAAATGTGAAGTTTAAAGAGATTTATTTTTTTCAAAATGTACTATTAGTTGAACATAGAAAGGCATCCAGTTCATCATTTGTACTATAGTTTAAAAAAATGCTGGAATGGTAAACTATTTCCTTAAAGGGACTTAATTTTAATTTTGTTTTGCCATGCTAACTATTTAAAATATTTTTAGCATTATTTCTTACATATCTTATTTATAATAATAATTCTTATTCATATATTTTAAGAATAAAAGAATAGTGCTTTTTTAAAAACTTATATTCTAAAGGTCAAGACTCAAAAATTTTGAGAGTGGCCAGTGGCCACTGGACGTGATTAATTCAGTGGCCACTTGAATGGTATCTTACGTACGTAGAATTCATGTGTAATTAAAATATATGTATGTACACATAAAGGTATAATATTGGATATAATATAATCAAAAAATTAAATTTTTCAGGACTAATGAATAATAATACAATGTTATTTTGTATTCATTTCTTAAAATTAATAATAATAAAAATAAAAATACTTACTATAGCTCATTTAATTAATTTTGTCAATAATTGAAATGAATGAAAAATAAGTAAATTAAAATCAGGCTTAATAAAGAACACAAACATTTAAAATATTATATTTTAATCTTGAAAGTATGGCCTTCTGCTTTTTAGGCTATCATGCCACCACTATTCAATTACACATTAAAGTCCATCAAATTAACCTTAGCAGTCTTTACAAATAGCCTGTTTTCTAAATACTCTCTACCCATTGATGTGGATTTGTACCTATAATATTTTTAACACTGATCCGAATTCTCTCTACATCAGCATTACTGTGGGGTATAGTAATTAAAGCTTGGATGACTTCTTTTACAATTTTAAAATTACTCAAGTTTTCACTACTTAATTTTTCATTTAAATTTGTCTGGTGGAATTTTTAGAATTCTTCTGAATATGCAGTACAGTGCAGCACCGATAATCCGGCATCAGCGGGAATGACGCGGTGCCGGATTACCGATTTTTCCGGATTATAGATTTGTTGAAAATTTCCATTAAAGCCATCGTCGATCACGTGCTATTGACCAGTTTATTATTTATCAATGAAAAATAGTCTTAAATCATACATACGATCGCTGTATAAACTGCCAAAAAAAGTACTAAACTACACTGGAACAAATGTAATTTAGTGTTCAATTCAAACTAAAAACTATAAAGCAGAATAGATCGTTGATTTTGGAACATTTTCATAAAATATAACAAATAGTAACTGAAATTTATTTAAATTATAATTTAAAATAAGTGTATTAAATTATTATTAGAATCTAATTAGCTTTTGTATTTACATTAAATACATCGGTTAATTTGACTTGCTTCATTTTTTTTGGTATTTAATTGGTTAATTAACATATGCACATTCATCAGTTGACTCTCAGATATAAAATCAATTTATTAAATCTCTCCGTAGTTTTTACCATAGAGTTTTATTTTGCAAGTTGAATTATTCCGAATTTTACTCTCTTCAGTCTCTTCACAGCAGGCACGTATCTGGAAAAACATTGCGGGAAAAACATTCCCAAAAATTTCGGAGGGGGTCCAAACGGTAAAAAAGGCAGAATGTTTCACAGAAAGACCTTTATCTTTTTAGTAACAAAAAATCAAAATTTCGGGGTGGGGGAGCCCCCGCCCTTAAATACGTCCTTGCTTCTCAGCTTCTTAATTACGTAAAAACATACTAATACCCCCTCCTTTCCCTCTTCCTTATCAAAGCACTGGCAAATTCCTACCAGCGATAGATAGTTATTGCATTTCGCACGGTGACAGGATGTCTAGAAACAAGGCAATGTGTCTGAATGGAGCCGTAAGCATGTGTAAACATGCTGTCTCGTTTTAAAAACTCATACATATTAATTGCGTTATCTTTGAATTCTTCATTCAGCAACACTGCATACCTTTGACTACAATTAATTTAAATGTAATAAGCCAACCAAGTCATATTTACTTTTGTTTTTATCTCTGGTTTTATGACTTCTGTGGTTTATCATTTAAAAACAGGAAGTCCCAGTGTCCCATGTGGCTTTGTTATAAAATATGGATTTTTTTTTATGTACGCACGTGGTTGGAGAAAGGATTGTTCCAAGCAAAGTGCAAATGCAAGAATATCTTCTATTCTGTGCATTCCTACTGAAGTGAGTCACTCCGGTTCGCTGGCGTGTAAGCTGCATCTGCGATTTCGTGGGATTACTGTCAATAAATTCACAATAGAATGATGGAAAAGGGGTGAGGCGAGGCGGGAGGGGATACGTTTTGCCGTTCTTTTTTCCGAGTGAATTGTAAATTCTGTCCATGTATTTTGGAGAGAGTATGAAACAGTAATTGTAAACCAAAACGCATAAATGTAATAAAATAAAAAGTGGCGAACGTAATGAATTTTTTTCATCGCCACTTTCTTAAACTGAGTCGCCACGTGGCGAGTGGCGACCGCGAATCTTGACCTTTATTATATTCACATTTCAAGAATGAGCAAGCATCAAATTAGAAGAGTGTGTGTAAGAGGAAGAACAAATACATTTCAGTAACTTGATTTTAAATGGTGCTGTACATCCAACAGTTGGATGCAATACAAAATTTGTATATGACTCTGAAAAAAAGGGGGGGGGAAGGAACTAACTACAGTAGAGAGCCAGAAATCCACACAGCTTGGGACCATGGCTTGTGCGGATTTTAGGATTTTGCAGATTTCGGGGCATAAAAGATAAATTATTACATTTCTGATTTTACAAAAGAAGAATACAATTACAATGAAGTAAAAACAGTCAAAAGTATTTCACTTATATTTTCACATTAAATACAAAAGCATAGGAGAAAAAAGAATAAAATTATATGAAGACTAGCAAAGCAAATGGTTTCAAAATTTCCTTTTTCTAATTTTGAAAGCACGTTCTATGGTGATTTATTTTAAAATATTATTTTTGTAAACTTTCAGTTTCTTTTTTTCTCCTTTCGTTTTTTTATTCATTTCTGCAAATGGTATATTATAATTAATTCTTTTTTTGTTACAGAACTTTGCGGTTCTAAAAATTGGAGGTATTCTTCTCTTAACTTTAAACTTTTATCAAATGGATTTTATTATTATTATTATCCAAGTTTTCATCATCAGAATCATATTTATCTAGATTCAAGACATTTTTGAACAATTTCATCACTGGTGGATGACTTCCAATTTTATTATTTACATCAAAGAAGGCATGCGGATTTCGGACCTTTGTGGATTTTAGGTCGGCGGATTTTTGGCTCTCAACTGTATATGCACCAGGGCTGGGGAGTAGCGCGCTACAAGTAGCGAAACTACAGTAGTCGCTACTTTTTTTAGTAGTTTGTAGTGCAGCGCGCTACTTTTTTTAAAAAGTAGTTTGTAGTGTAGCGCGCTACAAAAAATTAGTAGTTTGTAGCGCGTTTTGGAAGCTACTTTTGCCGCGTCATCATTTCCGGTGATTGATATCGTGGTGCAAATTCTCTTTCTTATGACACCAAGCATAGAACTGGAATTGATGCTTGAAAGAATATCCAATCCCTCCCAGGGTATCTATGTGTGCCCCGTGCCCCCCGGCATTCTATGGGGGCACACACCACATGAACCCATGAACACGAGTGAGGGGAGGGAGGAGTTTCCTGCCTGAAGCCTGACTTTGTACATCTTTTTCTTTTTAACGTTCTCAGTATTATTTGTAGACTCACCAATCTGCTATAAAGAGGACAAAAAAAGAAGGAAAGAGAATCCAAAGCTGATCATATTAAATGGGGCCTCGGGTACTGGGTTACTTGTAGGCAAAGGCACACCCACGGAGGGGCTATGGGGGCTAAAGCTCCCCTAAAACTGGAGAGTTAGATCTGAAAACCTTTAAAAATTGAAAAATGTCATTAATGAATTAAAACATTTTATTATTAAAAATTGTCTTCACTGTTTCTAAAATATTTTTTTACCAAAGAAAAAAAAACAGACGTTGGTTTTTAAGTAAATACTTACAATCAGTGTATGAAATACAGTTAAACTCTATTACAACGTCAGTGAAAAAGTCGGGTATTGATTTATGACTCTATAACGAGTTACTCTGATAGTGGCCTTGTGTTCTATGGGCGTGTGATATAGAATATTTTGACGTTCATCAACATTTGTAGTCTTAGCCCCTCCTAAACTAAAATCTTGGGTGCGCCACTGCTTCGGGGCCCCCTTTACTATACCATACTAAGCATTTTAACAGATTTTCAGTCTCATAATCACACGGATGCGCGAGCAATAGCCCGGAGCCCCTGAAAAATAGAGGCCTCGCAAATCTCTCGATTTATTGTATATTAAATTTATATATGCTACAATATTAATTTTTGTTAAGCTAAATTTCCTTTATGATATCTATATCATAATTGTGTAACAATAAAAATGCTTCGAGACATATATTTTCCGTTCTTCTAACTCAATGATAATGGTTTCTAAGACTAGATTAATAAAATAGAAATTAAAGGCGTTTTTGAAAACTTATGGCCATATGTACTTATCATAAAATATCCATTAGTTAGGATTTTTTTTAATATATATATATTATGATGAAGAAAAGAAAATTTTCTGGCAGGCAGAACTTGGTGCACACATACGCTAATAATATAAATGAAATTTAAAGAAATCTTAAAATCAATTTTAAATGCATAGTCTTGTTCTAAATGACTATAAATACATGGGTAATTTTTAATTCAATTTTAGAATTATTTAAAAATGTTTTATTTTTATGCTGGGAAAATAGAAAACAATCAGAAGTTAAATGCCTGTAATAGTACAGAGGCCCAAAAAAACCTCTTGCCCCGGTGCCCCATCTAAGTATGATCAGGGTCAGCATATTTTTGACCGCTATTGCATTTTTGCAACAGAAAACATTTTCAAAACTCGCAACATTGAATTTAAAAAAATTACGTACATATACTTGAGCAAGATTATATAGCCAAGAATAATTTTTATTTTAATATTTTATCCATTTGTATTATTAACATTATGGACATTAAGTATGGGATGAGGGCCGGATTTAGGGGAGGGCAACCGGAGCTGCAACTCCAGGTCCTCCACAAGAGAGGAGGCCCCCACAATAGACATCTTTACATAAAATTTCCTAACGAATATCGAACTCGGAAATCCAATCCTGGACTTCTAGGCTATGAGTTAATGGCGAACCCACTTTGCCACACTTGTCTACGAAAAAATTCTTAACTTGTTTGAGAAATAATTAGGTGCCACCACTCCTTTGTTGCCCCAGGGCGTCCACACCTCTAAATCCGGCACTGTCTGGGATGTTTATTTCTACAAGGCGCTCAAGTTTAGCGTGCTAGAAAATTTTCCTGGACTGACAAAAAATTTTCTTCTTTAAAACATAAAACACACGGCACTGGTACTCGGGGTAAAAAATGGCATTTCAATTTACTGTACTTTGATCAAATTGTGTTCACCATCCAAAAAATTTCTCCCAGTTGATCTAGTGATGGACAACAATACAACAATAACTGTTACAGAGGAAATTGTTTCATTTTGATTATTATCATTATTTCAGTATATATGAATTTTTAATCTATATTATTGGGATATTTGGGGACGCGGGCTATCTGTCCCCCCCCTTGTCATTGTGATAATCTGGGGGAACGCAAGAGAGAAATCAGAATCAGAACACTTGCATTTGCATTGATGTCTCTAGTCTGACTGAGAGTGTAAAAGAAAAAGTAGCTGCATTTAACTTCATATTAAGCCAAGGCCAGTTGGCGGATCCAGAGGGGGCATGTGCACTTCCCAGATGAATCAAGTTTAGACCATAAAAATTGATTTATTTTGAAAAATATTGTATGTAAGGTTTGAGTTTTTGAAATATCTATTTCTGTGCATAAAAGTGAGCATTTTTTGCTTTTGAAAAGGAATTTTACATATCTTTAAATAGCATGCTTTTGTGGCATCATTAATTTTCTTTTTCCTTCTTTTTTTGCACCCCTAAATACAGTGTAGTGTCCACTTGCCCACTGTTGAGTGTCCAGCATTCCGTGAACTCGATATCCTTCCAAAGCTGGAATGATATATAGTCAGTCCTCGCAATTAGCGAGCGCCCCCCCCCCAATCCCCTCTCACAGAATTCAAAGGAATTGTGTGAGAGGGGATTCTTGAATTCTGTGGGAAGGACTTGCAGGGGGCAATACAGCTTCGTTTTACAACTTCCTGGTTTACACCAGCCCAGAAAATTACTGAGAAAGCAATGAAAAGGAAGAAAAACTCCAATTATACCCCTTGAACCTGAACCTATAATGAATCAGCATTTTCTAAATTCGTTCTCAAACGTGAACTGCTCACCCATTTATTGTTGTTTTTTTTTTGGGGGGGGGGGAGTTACGTTGCGTTCAAATTTTCATTTTAACTAGGTTAATGTGACTTGTAAATATATAATTTTGTGAATAGTGTTTAAGTTTCTATATTCTATGTATGTTTAATTTTATGTTTAAATTTTATTTAATGAGTACAATTACCAAAATGGGCCTAAATCAAAGAACCGAAGGTATGTTTAACTTATGTGTATATTTTTTTCTCTTTCTTAAATGTAATATAAAACCAAAAATAATTGAACAGTATGTAAGATATTACAAAAATTTGTTTTATGCGTGATTCCCCCCCCCCCCCCCGAATCTCGATGAAAGTGAAAGTTTATTTTTGTAATAGTTATAGTATTTTACGATCTCAAAGAAAACAGCAACAAATAAGAATACGAGTTTTGTTTTAAAATATAAGTAACCGGATTATCTAAATACAAATTTAATGATTTTTTGAAAATCGCCTTTTCCCAAAGGGGGACAGGGGGCAAAACGGGTATTTCACAAATTTTTAATATTGATTTCATATCTCAAATTAAAAAAAACAGACATTCACAGGATTTTTGTTTGAAAATATAAAAAAAACAGGAAAAGCGGGAAAAAAAATTGGGTGATTCTTCGAAATTTACCTTGAGGGGGTGGGGTCAAAATGAGTTTTTCACATATCCTTCATATCTTACAGGAAAAAAAAAACAGATATTAAGATTTTTTGCTTTAAAATGTAACAAAACGGAAAACCTAAAGAAAAATTTAAGGATTTTTTAAAGATTGCCTCCCCAAGGGATGCTGCACTGGGGGAGGGGGGGGCAAAATGTTTTTTACATATATATTTAACATATCCTTTGTATTAAAAAAAGAACATTCATATGATTTTTATTTTAAAATACAACAAAAAAGAATATCTAAAAAGAAATTTTAGGAAGGGGAGGGGATAGCAAGTTGGCAAAACAAAGAAAAACAAATGAAGTATAAGTTTTATTTTTATTTTGCTTTAAAATGTAATAAACAAGAACGTCTAAAAAATATTAGGATTTTTTTGTCGCCCTTATGGGGGAGAGGAGGGAGCCAAAACATGTTTTTCAAATATCCTTCATATCTCAAAGGAAAAAAAAAAAAGCAGATATTCTTTATTTGTTAATGAAATATTTAGATTAGTTAAAATATGTGTTAATTTAAAAAAAAGTTTTGCTATGTCACTTTCTTCAAACATTCAACTATCAATATACGTCAAAAAATAGTAAGGCTGTCTCAGCCCCCCCCCCCCAGAATATACATTTTGTATGGCAAAATTATTACATACGTAGCTCTAAACGACACATTTAGTGACGTAAGCTGTCCTCCCTTCGCAAATAAATAAATCATTAGCTTTTAAAATGAAATGTCGTTAATTTAAATATACAAGTACAACGTTGTGCTCTTACCAAAACATAGGAACTAAATTAATTTGGCAAGCCGTTACGTGATCTTCCTTCTTGACACAATGACACCCTCAATTATTGAATCGTTTCTTTATACAACTAGTCCCACCAGTGGCGTATGAAGACTTCCTTCAAGGGGGGGGGGGGTTATAGACATAACTTTGTATTAAAATGCGTAATATTTAAGCTAAAAAATGAAAATTTATGGGTATTATTGTTACAAAAATCCAATTATTTTTTATTTATTTATTTATTTTTAACTTTTTTGGTTCTCATGATTTTTCTCATGCTTTCAGAGCTCACTTTCTCAATTTATTTTTATCATAGAGGTATTAAAACTGAATTAGTTTCAACAATACTTCAATAATTAGCAGTAGTTGTCAGTAGCGTATATATAGGCTTCCATTTCGAGGGGAGGGGGACGATTCGGTATTTTAAACTTTATTGTTCTAAAGTTAAAAGAAATGTTTCAAAATACCTCCTTTTTAATAATTGCTTTACATTTCTTGAGGGGGCCCGCCGCCCTCCTCAAACACTCCCCTGGTAGTTGTTTATTAGTGCAATAGTTTTTTTCTAATTAAGATATCAATAGTTTTCTCTAATTAGGATATAAATATCCTTAAATATGAATGTAATGCAAACTGAATCTGTTAGCAAAATTTGTCTCCTAAAAGTAGCGAAGTAGCGACTACATTTCAAAAGTAGTGTAGCTAACTACATTTTTCAAAAAGTAGTTGTAGTTGTAGTTAGCTACATTTTTCGAAAAGTAGCGGTAGTTGTAGTTCGCTACAAAAAAAAAGTAGTTTTTCCCACCACTGATATGCACTGTAAGTCAAAACACACATTACAACCCTACAAGTTTTGTGGATAAGCCCTAGTCCTTTTCGGATTATTTCGAACCAGTTTTCTGTAATATGCTATCTAACTATATCATGGAACTCAAGTACCCTTTTTGAAAACAGGCTGTCCTTTTTTAGTCTTTTCCCTGCGGCCTTTTTTTTTTTTTCTCTAGAGTCAACACTATTTAACAGCAGTGGTTAAAAATTGTTGGTTTTATGTATGAATTATCCTCTAAAATTACACGCAAAATTTTGCAGACTGATAATGAAACTCTGAAAGTTTGTCGCAGACAGCTACAAAACCTTTCTGCCACTGGGAGAGGCATAATACTGATTATAATCAATAATTTTTTGAGTAATTTTCTATTTATAATTTGGGTCGAGTACAGATTAGTATCCCTGCCGCCTCTTTGATTTTATTTCATAAATTTGCATTCAGCTTAATGCTAAACGTAAGTTAACTTTTTACTATAATTATATAACTATTGGGCCCCATCAGTGGCCGAGCGCATAGCGCTCTGAACTGGGAGACGGAAGGTGCCTGGTTCGAAACAGGTTGCGTCCGCCGACTCGGAGTTTTCCGTGGTTTAAAATGGTAAGAAAAAGAAGTTTAAAATAAAATTTCCTTAAGGTTGTCGGTCTAAATATCGAAACCTACTTCACATCCCTTGAGTAGAAACCAAAATAAACTAATTTAGTAAAGGTTCACCGTCACCCACCCTGATTAAAAAAATAAAAAACCTTGGGGTCAATGATTCCCATAAATTGGAGCCTTTAAAATACTAAGTTAATTGAGCTGTTTTGATAGATTTAAAAGGCAGCCACATTTTTGATAAATTTACGTACTGCATGTTGTCTTGCACCAAGTAAGTAATTAATAGAATATTGATATCTGCTTTTTGTGTGTTTTATAAATTTAAGAAATACATTATGTTATTAATTTAATTTCAGTTTTTTCTAACATACACTAAAAGTAATAACTATTTCTGAAAAGGATGTATTGTATTGTGTTATGGTAAACCTACACGAGGAGTATTTCGTATTGCTTATATAAGGGGGGGGGGGGATCTTGCGCAGTTGACTTTCTTAGTGCTTCGGAAGCATATTTACGTTACATTGTGAAAAACCGTCCAAAACTCTGAATTTTTAGATTATCAGCCATCCGGTAGACAAGAACCCTGGACCTTTATACTTCAGTTATTTACCATCTTCAGTATCTTATCAACTCGGCTCGGGTGGGCACAACATCTTGTTTCAGATGCCATCTCCGGCCTTTAAATGTCTAATACAAAATATACTGCATGTATAAATTTAGATTAATTAATCAAATTTCTATCTGAGAAGTATTGAACAAAATTTTAAATCTGGTATTTAAAGGAATACAAAATAAAAGTGAGAAAACCTAAGATTTGGAAAAAATATTGGTCTTGAAATTATAATTCAATAATTTCAATAAATTTTATATATACATGAAGAGTAAAAGAATCTATACTATTAAAATCTGTGCGCGTCTGTCTCTGTGTGTGTGTGTGTGTAGCATCATCTCCTCCTAAACGGCTGGGAGTTGAGTTTCGAACGAGGTATCCACGAATTCAGAAAATTTCGAGAAAGAACCTCCGCTAATTTAACTTTCGAAATTCGAATTAGTTTAGGAGATATTGATAAAAAACCCCATCAAAAACGCTAATTTTTGCTCTCCGCAATTCCGTGATTGTAACCCCTGTAGTCAAAAAAGTGAGAAATAAGCATCGAAGTTGCCATGTTTGGCTATTTTATTAAATTATTTAGACTCCTGCAGTAAAAATAAAAGAATAATGATTTTTTTCTGTTTAGATTATTTACAATTTTTTAATTAAAATATTGCGTTCATGTTAAATCAGAGCTGGAATTCAATGTTTTTTATGTGTAAAAGAATAAGGGATTGAGAGATTTCCGAGACTAATATGTATATTTTTTAGTTTGGCCGAAAAAAAATGGCTCATTTGACGATTTTGAGAAAGTAATAGGTTCTACCGATTTTTACAGTTTTGGGCTTGGCGCAAATTACTGAGAGCGTAACGAAATAGTATTTTTAATAACAAGTATAAGTTTTATGGCGCTATACTTCGATGTTTCATATAGAAATAATGCAGTTATTAAGGTGATTTTAAACGATCTATAGAATTTTCACCAAATTAAGTAAACTGATTTAAGTTGGAGGAATTCCGCCAAATTTCAGAAAATTGAAATTCTCGCATTTTGTACATGGCAGTTAACGGTGATTAAAACCCGTTATAGTTAATAATAATTTAAATGACTGCTACTTATCAATAATATGCCTGCATTAAATTTTGAACGATCGAACCATATAAATGATAGATAACTATTTCCCATTTTGATTGCTGTTAAATCAATGCTTCGAATGATTCCCTGAAAACAAAAAAACTCGCAAAATGGCGTATGTTGGCATTTGGCGATCAAAATACTGTGTAATAAATAATTGATTCTTATTTGTTAAAGCAGCGCTACAGAAGTTTCTTTTACTAAAAGCTGTTAGAAAGGCGTAATTAATACTGTCTAATATATTTTTTGTTTTAAGAATTGAAATGTATGCTGATTCCTACGTTAGTACATTTCTTAGCAAAGTTGGCGAAAAATATTCAAATGTAATATGCAGCTCTGTACGTATTATTAATTCCATTCCACAATTGAGATGAGCCGATGTCACTAGCGTATGCATAGATATTTTTTTTTAAATTCCGCCAAACAAAGTACTGCGTATTGCCTTTAGTGTCAAGTTTAATTTGTGGTTTGAGCTATTTGGCATCGATTGGTGGCGTTATTGACACCAACATGGCAGTTCTAGCAAAGTAAACAAAAATAACTCATTTCATGTTCCATTTTTATAGTTTCCGTAGCAACGGAATCCATTGTTGCCACTTAAGTTATTAAATTTAACAATTAAGTGAAACCACTCATTTCTACAGCTTTTAAGACTCGTAAAAGTGACAACGCATCAAATGTGAAACAAATAGAACTGTAAGAGGCATGCACTTTAAAAATAATCGAAGTTTTCATGTAATTCTATATACCTTTAATTTTATTTCCTTCGCGTGTGGGTGCCATTTTTATGTTAATTTTTGCTGCCTTGCTGGCAGATTATCCGGAGTAGTACACAAGCACTAATGTACATGCTCCTCCGGACATAAACAAGAGCGTATGTCCAGCGCGTATTTGTGTAACCCGCAGGCCGTACCCGGGGGGACCAGGGGTCCCCCCCCCCAAATCTAAAATTTTGTTAACAAAAAAATAATAATGAAGCGTTTTTGTGAAAAATTGGGCCTTTTTCATCTTTTATGAATTTATAAATTTAATTTCTGTACACCCCCTCCCCCCCCTCCCCCCCGAAATTTTTTCTGGGTTAGGCCCATGGTAACCCCACTGTGCTAATCAGAGTTTTCTGGGGTCAGATTATTTAGAACATTTTTTTTTTCAATGGAGATTCTCATCCTGAAGTATATTGATCACTGATACATGAAAAGAAAAATGATCAATTATGCGCTAGCAGTGACGTAGCCAGAAATTTTTCATGGGGGTGTTACGACTACTGCAGCTCACATATATGTATGTATACGCGTGTGTGATAAGGGAGTGAAGAATATACATTTTGTATGGCAAAAAACTCCTCATGGGCGGTTGTGACCCCCTATCCCCTCCTGGGCTATGCCACTGCACGCAAGCATAAGTTGTCACGTCATGAAAAACCGTCGTAGATGGTAAACACCGAAGTTTTTTCGAAGGTTATACAGAATTAAAAATTTTGTAAAGTTTACTTTTAATACAGATCGGATATTTGCCACCAAGGTGAGATGAAATATTACTAAATACGGCAACCTAGAATTTTCTTTGAGAATTGACTTTGAGAGTGAATTTGACACTATGCAACTACAGTAGATTCCACATAACACGGTAGATACATGCCGTGTTATAGGAATCCGTGTTGTACGGGTCCTGCGCTATACTCCACCTGGAGTGCAGATTGCGCGGAATAATCGCGGCAAAACTTATTTGCACTCCGTAGAAATACAATGATGTTTTGGTATTGCCATTCGAAAGTTATGTTAATTACAGGAGCTAAAGCGTCATAATATCAGAACATATGTCTCATTTTACCGTGCTGTACGAGTCTCTTTTAACGTGTTACACGAAAACGATGACAATTTTTTCGCCGTGTTCTACGAATTCGTGTTGTAGACCCGTGTTATGAAGGGGTCTACTGTAAATTGTTAAAAATAAAACATGAAATTAGTTATTTATTTAGAGCGAGTTGACAGTGACACCAACGTCAGTTTTATGTAACAAGTGTGATACTGCATTAAGAGTTTAGTAAGGGTGATAAACTTTATCGCAGAAGTTACGTCACAAATGTTTTCATTTGAAATGTGGCGATTTTCACGAAAACTGTGTGTAATTTTGGCTTATAACGTACGTTGTGCATCTATTATTTCATGAAGGTTTTGTTAATTTAGGTGAAATTCAATAAAGTCATCTGCAAAATAACTGCGCTAATGTATTGTTCACGCTTTAGGAAATACAAGATAAAATAAAATAGTTGTCAACATCATGTAATTTATTCATCTGGTATATAATTAAATGCTATAATTAAGCTTAAAAAACAAAATTATATGATGTAGAAATTAGGAATTTTTCGAAAGAGAGAAGTTTCATCTGCATACCGTAAAGATCTTCTTCTTTGATCGCCAGTGACACTGACGAAATTTTTGTGTCATCAGGTTGCAATCATCTCAGATTTGCACTCATGACGTTGACTTTTAGTCACGATTCAAGTATTTTTTTCACGTTTTGAGATTCCGCATTACAGGGTTTAATTCAAATTATATGTGTAAGGAAAATATTCATTTCCCACCGTGCGGAGAACGGGTATCCAGCTAGTTATTATTAAAACTAGTTAGTATGTAAAACTACTATTTATTTTCCTTTGAATACTAAATAATAATTATTATTTATTAATTATGTGAGCTTTCTGAAGAAAAAAAATTCATTGAAATATTAATTACATATTGAATTTTCCAAATAGAGTTAATAATATTAGAAAAATGAAGACTTAATTTAATTAGAAATAGCTATCAAAATACTAGAGAAACGAAATACTTATAGAAAAAGTTAGGAAGGAGTTTTACTAAAAAATACTTAAATTGATTATTTTTTAATTCAAAGTCTTAACTATTTTTAATTATTAATTATAGCAAAATAAATTACAGAAAAAATAAGTAAAGTATATAATAATCTGTTATTATTTTTTAAAATGTAATAAAACAAAAACGACAGTAACACAAAGCGCATCTAGCAAAAATGCGACGTCGGGGACAGAACTGAAGTCAATGGGTCAAAAATCGGAAGCGAAATGCAGTAGCTGTCTAAGACCAAACTGGTTTACGATATAAGTTAACTTGTACAAATCTTGTCACGGATCTACTGACATCTGGGATAGTTGAGAGCGAAAAGCAAAAGGAAACAGAAATATTATTAAAAGAGTGACTAATTTAAAGTATAAAGGATAACATATTCAAAAGGAAGAATGAACAGAATTATTATGTGTGTATGAAATCATGGATTGAGATTGAGCGCCGAGTCATTTCCCTTTAGATTTTTTAGGTCAATTCTTTGCATCAATTTTGTCCAGAGCATATTTATAACAATTTGGAATACTCTGATGAAAATTGATGATTAATTGAACCCCCCCCCCCCCGAAAAAAAATATTAAGAGCCTACTTATCCTTAAAAAATATTTTCTTTTTGCGTCCGGCAACAGCACTGTATTCATACTCCCTGCCTTGTTTACCGCCTCTGAAACAAGATCATTTTCCGTATTTTCTTACGCGGGTTAAATAGTTCCCTCTTTGAACTAGATTAAAATAAAAAAACGAGTTTTCAGAGCTTAACCAGCGATGTCACTCATCGAATTTGGCACGGATTAAAATCATACATTAATTGTAAAAAATTCGTTAGAGCGGATTCCAAGATCCAGAAGAGAACTTTTAAAAATGGAAAAGTTAGCTGTATATATAAGTGCTGCGAAATTTTATGGTTGGGGCTATCTGCGTCACTAGTAGAACTGTCGTTCTAATTATATGAGTTGTAGTAGTCGTAACCCTCCCCCCCATGAAAAATTTCTGGCTACGCCCCTGACATTA
Source organism: Cheiracanthium punctorium (assembly GCA_038373885.1). NCBI lineage: Eukaryota > Metazoa > Arthropoda > Arachnida > Araneae > Cheiracanthiidae > Cheiracanthium > Cheiracanthium punctorium. The sequence goes on along the minus strand of JAWZYV010011701.1, from coordinate 89,753 downwards.
ACACACAGATAATGTTTTGTATACAGACTTAATTGTTTCATACTTACAAGGAGATACATTACTGGACAAATGCAAGTATGCAGGTTAAAAGCCAAAACATTAGTGTATAAAGGTTTTTATTTCGGAAAAGGCCCATTCAGCATTTTTTTTTCGGGTGGGAGGGGGGGGGAGATGTGAGGGTAGAGCACATTACTTGATCTGTTTATAAAACATTGGACCAATCAGAAACTGAATTATTTTTACATGAATAGAAATAAAATAATTTTTTGTTGTTGTTGTTGTTCAATTTAATCTTTCAGTTATTTTTTTTTTTTTTGTTGTTGTTCAATTTAATCTTTCAGTTATTTTTGCTTCTAAGTTCAGAGTAACACAACACCAATTTTAAAAAAATAAAATCATAGATGCTGGGGCCTAGCCAGAATGGGACCCTTTAGTTAGCTTACAGTTTGATACTTCAACTACAATTCAACTTTAACCTACAATTCAACATTACAATTCAACCTACAATTCAACTTTAGCTTACAATTTGATGCCCAAATCTGGTTTTAAACGTTTTTCTCGCCGTCTTGCAATTAGTAAGCTGGGTCCCGTCTTTCTTTAGTTACATCCCAAGTTTTGACCATGAAAATCCCGCAAACCCGTGAATAAAAGTTGACAAGTCTACCTCAGCCCTCCCCTACAATATGACCATACACAAAGAAGAAATTTTGGAAAGGAAAAATGATTCACCAATTTAGAGAATAATTGTATATGTACTTAATTTATTTTACTAGAAAAAAAATTTTCTTCAAAAATGACTAAAACCAAAAAGAACCAAAAACAAAATCCCTCAAAATAACTGGTGTTTAAAACATAAAATATTAAAAAACTTTGTAAAATAACACCATAAGCATTACTAATGGTGTTATTTTAGAAAGTGTTTTGTTATTTTATAAAAGGAACTTCTTTTTAAAAAAATGGTACATAGAGAAAGCAACTTTGATACAGAGAATATTTTTAATATCGTTTAAGCCCAAGATTTTCATTCCAGTCAAAATTTTGCTATTAGGATGCTATAAATAAAATTAATTACACTAAGATTCTAAAGCATATAGCAATGAATAAATGAAATTTCTTAACATTACCTGAATGATATCTGCTTTCATTTCTTGTAAGCCTACGCTGAGCTCGCCTTTTAGCCCTAGTAGATGGACTAGCAGCACCTATCAAATGCATAAAATATTTTATTATTAGATATAAAATATATAATATATTTATAAGTAAAGTTACAGCACCAATAACAGTTCATCCATTATCACCTTCTGAAAGACAAATATTATACCACACAAGTTCCGGGACTAAACTACTAGCACTGGCAAACTGATGAGCACATAAGATATCTTCTACACTGACAAGGAGAAACACATCCTCAGTCACATTTTATTAACCCCTTAAGCCTCTCTTCAGCCAAATTCATGAGCTAAGCTTTCTCCCCCTATTTCTCATGCCTATCATATTTCCAGGCAATAGTATTCAAATGTTATGTGCCAGAAAAATAAGAGCATTTCAATTCCTATGCCTTTTTTTTTTAACCCATTAAGCGCCAAAGCTCCCGCTACGGGAACATCTATTATATATTTTTTTTCTTAAAATATTTTAACGCAATCTACGAAATACACATTTTATATAACATTTACTCTATATAACACACCCTATAGTGTAAATGTTTATATAAAATGTGTATTTCGTAAATTGCGTTAAAATATTTTAAGATATATATATATAATAGATGTTCTCGTAACGGGAGCTTTGGCACTTAATGGGTTAAATATCTCATTTTACACAACAGATAACAATATCAGACTACTTTTAACTTAAGGCAGAGATAGTTTATTTTTAAATAGATGGTAGCAGTACTCAAATACATGTATTTGTGATATACATTATGCAATCTTAGCTCACTTTTTTTATTTATGCTCAAAGAAAACTTTACAAATATTTATTTATTTTACAAATCAAGTTTAATAAAATGGTATTTATCCGTTAAAAGGATGCCAGACAAATTTGGCGACTTTTCTATGGTAGTGGAAGACGAAGCTTGGTGACCTTTTTTTTCTGGCAACCCTTGCTTGATCAAGCATAGGTGATGAGCACATGTTTCAATAGAAAACAAAAGCGGATTGTGTCTTTTTTGTATTCTTCCGCGAGGTCGTATGCTGCAATTTTTATTTTAGTTTTGGCAAAATTAGTGCAAAAAATTGGTGCAAATTTTTTGGCAAAATTGGTGCAAAAAATAAGCCCCCAAAACTTAACCCAGCCAAGAGATATCAGCAGGGGCGCATACAGGATTTTTGGCTGGGGGGGTCCAACTTTTAAGGTATCTGTTAATATATGGTGGTTATGAAAAATCTTTAAGCACCGTGGGGATGTATATGGTGGTTATCAAAAATCTTTAACCACACTGGGGATGTGTATGGTGGTTATGGCAAAGTATTTTTATTTATGACAAAAGTTTACTAAAATACTATAGTTACAAAAATCATATGAATATTTCAAACATTCTGAACAAAATATATACATAAATGGCTACTAAGGTCAATGGCTAAACTTTTCTTAGTTACTCTAGAATAATTTATATAAATTACTGTAAAAATTATAACACAAAATATACAACATACATAAATACCAACTTCTATCCACAAGTGAATTGTTATAACATTTTTAAAACAGAAAAACGGAAGGAAAATTTCACTACTCAAAAAGTAGAATTTTAATTCTCTTTCTCTCACACACATATACTAATAGATTTTTTTAGCGCAAGTCTTTAAAAAAATGCATAAAATATAGACATAAAAACCTCGAATTAGGATACGTTAACCTTTTTTACACATGCCTGAAATACAACTTCTCGTAGAGTTTTAAAAAAATATCGTGCTTAAGTGATTTGAACATATCAAAATAAATAATCGAAGGATAAAGTGTGTATATTCTAAAATAATTTCTATTAACTATATAATTCACATGACAAAGTGATCAGGGCCCGATCTTAGCGGGGGGCAAGATGGTGCACAGCCAAACATAAGGGGCGGTGAAATGATTATCAACCAACATAGGAAAAATAAAGACCTTATACAGGGTTTCTACAGATTTCACAGCTTTTGCTTCCCTGACATCTATCATGCTCTTCCCTGACTTTTTATCTAGCGTGCTTTCCTGAATTTTGCGTTTCTATTTTTAATATTACATCCTTTAATTAATAACTTTTATATATTTTGCCCCTTTTTTACAAATAATAATAATAAAATCAATATACACAAAAATATTTGACATCACTGGATTCTAACAAAAACCCTGTTTGATAATTTAGGATAAAATTAAGAATATTTCAACTGAACAAGATATGTTAATAAAGGACACATTTAAAATTATTTATAAGATTAAATAAGAAAATGAAAATAAAACAATTTCTACAATTTGGTTCAAACAGGAAGTATTTTCTTGATTTTGCCACAAAATTCAAATATTCTTGCATTTCCTTGACCTTTCTTCAATTTCTTCAAATTTCCCTGACTTTTTTCCCAAATCCCTGACTTTCCCGGTCTGTAGAAACCCTGTTATATAAATGAAAAAAGAAAAACCTTTGAGTGAACAATATCCTAAACCCTAACCATCCTGCTCACAACGTTTCATGCACAAATCGTTTCGAGTTGACAGAGATCTCTTTGGCCTAAAATGCTCAAACCACATCGCTATCATCGAATTGGTTTGTGACAAAGTAAGTCGTTTCTTTTATAGCAATTTTCAAATTCTTTCAGAGCAATACTATGCTAAACTGAATGCAAAGATAATCACCTCAACAGAAGTGCAAAAATACAAGCAACAGAAGAGCCAAGAAGCAGTTTGGATTCATTGCCCGATAACGCAATTTTTTCATCAAATGAGGAGAATGTAGACATGGCAGAATCTGATCTCACAGAGGCTCATCTTGGAACATCCAAAGAATCACAACCTTCGCTTTTACTGTCAGTGATGCTGGTACTTGGCCTTCCAATTTAATTTTTAGAATTATTGAACTTTTAATTGAGATGGAATTTATGTCTGTAAATGGAAATTTTAAATTTCCTACTAGTGAAACTGGTAGACGATTCAGTTATTCTTATTTACAAGGTATTGAGAAAATTGTGAACAAGTTAGACGAACTTGGCTTTTATATTCTGTTTCATTAGGTGCCGTATTTTGCTTTCCATGTAAATTATTTGGAAATTCCGGAGAAGAAAATATTCAGCTAACTAGTCTTGGTTATAAGGACTGGCAACAAACAATTTTTCTAGACACGAGAATAGTGCAATACATATGAAATGTGTTAAAACTTCTTAGGAGCTGAAAACACGGCTAAGCAACGATATCACAATAGAACAGCAAAACTTATTTTCTTTGGAAAAGAAACGATGGTGAGCAATTATCGTAGAATGATTGCGATCGTGCAATTTTTGGCTAGCCAGAACTTAGCTTTTAGAGATAGTAGTTCAAACCTATACGGGAAAAAAAAACAATGGAAGCTTTTTAAAAGTGGTGGAAATGATAGCCAAATTGAACCGTATTTTACTGAAACATTGCAATTAATAATAAACTGCAGCAATTAGAATGTTTCAATAACAAATTTGTGCAGTCCCAAATTATGGCAAACGGAATTTAAATTCCATGTGTTTATTGGGTGATTGTCCCATGGTCTATATATACCAAATTGTTTATGTGTCTTTTATCAAAGTAGGCAAATGTTGTTTTTTTTTTTTTTTTTTCCCCAGCTTATAACATGTAATCCCCCCCCCCATCTGAAAAAAGAATGCATTGCTACATTGGCCCCAGGTCAGGTACTTATTTGTTTTTTTGTACCACCAGCTGAAAAAGGTTGTACACCCCTGTGCTATAGAATAAATCAATTTATATTTAAATTACCGTAAAAATATACGCTTCTTCTGTAGTCCATAGTAAATCAAATTTTTTTTTTTAAATTCCATAGAAATTTCGGAGAATCCTTAGTAGTTGGCATCTCTATCATCCTCTTTCAATGATGAACTAGACTGAGAAATATTTGGAAAATACTAAAAAACAAAGGCAAAGTGAATAAAAGTTCAAAATCAAGAGCCTTTAGATATGAAAATGCTACCCAGGTAGTGTATAGGCTTAAGAAACATTCTATCACACCTTGGGTCTGGCTTCGAATGCCAGCTAGAGGTCTGCGTTGCCGCGCCACGCCGCCGCCGCTGGGCATTTGTACCACGCCGCCGCCGCCGAGGTCTAGGCCGCCGCGCCGTCGAAGAACGCTGATTTTACACCACCGCGTACAATTGCTTCAAAACTTTAAAAAAAACTGTACCTAAACTTTCAGTTGCTTATTTTTTTGTGGGGGGGGATACTTCTTAACGCTAGTAACTTGTAAAGATACAATTTAAATTTTTTTAGTCAATGGCGTAATTTGATTTCTTTATAAAGTGTTTAAACATTGGCCCGCATTCGTAAACGCCAAACGAGTTGCACTCGTGCAACGAGTTTCCATCTAAGGTGTTCGTAAAGGAAACTGAGTGCATTCAGTTTAAAAACTCGAACGTTCGTATACAAAACTGAGTGCAATTAGTTTCAAACGAAGTAAACCGAGAGCGATTTAGGTTGATTGAGTTTGTTGAGAAGATTACTTGCTGCACGTTGTTGCTGTTTACAAATGGCGTCTGTTCTTATGGAAAGTATGTATGAAAGTATTTACGTTTGCTGAAGCTGCAAATATTACTTTTTCGAGGAGGAAATTCATGCATATGCGCTAGAAACTGCTACGAAGGTACATAATTTTTCAAAGGTAATCATTTACCTGTATTTTTAATTTTAGTAAATTCAAAAATGCATGTTTTAGTGTTGAGATTGAAGTTGATTCAAACCGTTATTAGCGAAATTTGAACTTCTTTTGCTAAATACTTTTGAAAAAAATGAAGTTGAAATTTCTAAATTTTGATCTGTGCACTTCAATTATGGCCACTCTTTCTTTTAAAAATCCTGTTGATTTTATATTGAGTATGTACTAAAAACTCTCCTCAGCAAAATTAACGCATTCGCGAATTGTAAACAAACACGTCTCCTAGGCGACGAAACTAAATAAACTGAAGGTGTTCGTAAAGTCCAAAGAAACTGATAACCACTGACAGCACTAAACACACGCATTACAGTTTTCTTACGAAAACTCGTGCAACGAGTTTGTCGTAAACGAATGCACCCATTGCATTATACCTCAAAAGAACATTATAGGTTTGGAATGGTTCATGAGAAGGTTATGGAGAAAAAAATACTTTTAAGCAAATAATGTATCATTTGTATATTGATAACTAAATGTATTGTGAATGTGCATATAAACAACATAAACCTACCCGATTTTGATAAAATCTATTGTTTCAGTTTTGCAACAGAAATATTTTTAAAAGTGTACCACAAAGGCAAGCTCATACTCTGGAAGCCCCTAGTGACCGAGCGCATAGTGCTCTGAACTGGGAGACAGAAGGGGCCTGGTTCAAAACCAGGTCGCGTCCGCCGATTTAACCGTTCGTAGTTTTCCGTGGTTTCCTTCAAAACTTAGCTTAGATACGGGTTAGGACCCCTTAGCAAGACCGCTACGGAGGGCACTCCTCTAGAGATGAGTTCGAGCTCATTTTTTAAAGCCCAAGTCCGAGGACTTAATTCGAGCCCACCCCAAGGTGATATTATTTAAGTCGGAGCCCGATTCCAAAATTTCAGCTAATAGATAAATAAAAGACAATTACTTCATTGATAGAATATCATACATTTTGCCGTTTGTACAAATTTAAAAAAATATAATCAACCCCGCCCGAGCCCGAACACAGTAGTGATCTCTACACCCCCACCCCTCGGCGAAGAGCTCATGTGCAGCTAATTGGCCATAATCGCACCATAATCAAGACTAGTTTTCATAAAAACTCTAGTCTTCATTCTCTTAATAGACTACTCTTAAAAGATCTCATTTTAGCTCCAATTTATACATATATGTGTATGTGTGTATGCATACACCTATTTCATTGTGCTCTTTTTCAAAAATACTCTCACGCGACAGCGCGGCGACGCCGCCGGGTTTCTGAGGTCGTTACGCCGCCGCCGCAAATTTCCGTGCGACACAGACCTCTAATGCCAGCATGGGCATGGGTGTTAATTTATCCGTCCCTTCATAGGGGGTAATGCTGGATACTCACTGGGTGCCCCCATAATAGAATCACCACAATACTTTCGGGCAGTTGTAGTGGCTAATACCTACAGCAAGTGTCCACCCATTGAGGAAGAGAAAAAAAAAAAAAGATGGAAATGAGAAAATACAAACAAGATTTCTACACAGCCCTCGCAGAAACAGAGCAATATGATCATGCTTGCAGGATAATTGCTCTTTTAGAACTTATACAAAACTACCCTGAAAAGTTAAAAGTTGCCCTAGCACAGTAACAGCGCTTTCTCCTACTATAATTAGTATGGAAACGCTATTCTCATCTCTGAAATTTATCAAACTAGATCTATGGTCCTCTACCAAAGATCTTGCCGAAACTATACTATTTCTTAGTCAATTTTTTCATTTTATAATATATGATAATTAATATAAATAATCTGCTATGCCATCATTTTTTTTCTCTGTAGCATCTATTATTTCTTTTATTAAAAAAAAAAAAAAAAAGCTATAACACATGTGTATATGTTTATATATTCAGAGAAATACGTTTAATACGAAAACGCTTAACAGGAAAAATCGCTTAACACAAAACACAACGGTCCGGAATGCAAAATATGCAATTTAATGCATTTTTGTTCTTTTGTTCTTTTAACACGGAACAAAAATCGTTTTTAACACGAAAAAAAGTTCGTTTTAAATCTTCTTTGCGACAAGACACTAGAATGTTTTTGTGGAAAATAAATTTTATTTAAATTCTGGGAAATGGTTTTTCTACCTATTGTCATCGTAGAAGTATTAATAGCATCCTTCATCAGGTCTCTACCCCTCACCCTAATGAATAGAATTCTTATCTGTATCAAAGAATTGGCGATTGGTGGGAATGCACATTAGTTGTTCTGTTGGCCCAGAATTTTCAAATGCTAAGTGTTCAACTTAACTTCAACTTTGTTCAACTTAATTTAAATAGTAATTATCATTCAAATACCTGTGTAGTTATAACAAATCTTTTTCACCTTCCTTAGTTTCAAACCCCTTTTAAATGCTTTAAAATCACAAGTACTGCTTTATTTTAAACTTAGCACGTAAGCACTTTGAGATATACAATTATTCCTCCAGCACACTCAGACATCGGCGAATACGCCATGTTGTTGCGTCATAATCGGAGCCAGCAGGCACGTGTATGCTGGAGTGATGTCATAGAGCAACCTGATTGGCTACTGCTTACCGCCGCTTCGCCACTCGATCGGAGTGGGCGTTACCCCGTATCAGTCCGCGACAGAATCATTTAAAAGTAGCGGTCTTACGTGCCAGCTTCAGTTTCGAGTTTTCGTTTTAGTGTAGCACTATGCAGGTTTAATACTGTGAGCCAAGAAGGCTACCTCTGTCCAGGAAGGGCATTACTTTTATTTTTAGCAGCTTTTGATCTTTAAGGAAAGTTTATTTTAGCATGATCTTATACAGTATTTCAAGCAGTTATAAAGTTTTCAATTATAAGGATGTGGATTCAAAGTAATTGCATATTCTTATCAATATCCCCCGGCATCCTACAAATCAAAGTGTCAACCTCCTATTCAACATAATTTGCAGATTGTGCTGCTGCCATGATCTCCTTTTTGTTTTTGAATGAAGAATTAGTAAGATAAATGATTTCTTAAATTACATCAATTTACTTACCTAGTCATTTTATATCTGTTATTGTTTTTTTTTTTTTTTTTTTTTTGTTAATTGTTAAGTAAAAAATAATGTTTGTTATAAATTTAAAGTCTGGTTATTTGAAGTCTAAAATTGAAAAGTAATTTTTTTCAGCATTACAAATTTAAAATTATAGGTATCCGGGAAAGATCAGCAAACGCTACCACTGCAAGTTATTATGACTCTGCTAAATTAAAATAAAAATTATGGTGATAGAAATTTGTTTCACTTAAACCCTAATGGGTATCTCAGAACCCTTTTCAGTTCAACACAAGGTTATGGGCCTTTTTCCTCTTTCCTTGGAGCCTAATAACTAAAATTTTTGACCGATGTGGTCGTAAAGCTAAAAATTAAGCCCTAGTAATTTTAAAAGTATAAGAAAATTTTAGTAGGGGGGGCGGTAAAAGTAATTTTTGAAAATTTTTTGTAAATTTGAAAAAAAAAAAAGAAAAAGTTTTTTGGAAAAACTTTTGAGAAGAAAAAAAAAAAAAAAAAGAAAAAAAAATCTCTGTATAAATTTTTCATGTAAATTTAAAAAAAAAAAAAAAAAAAAAAAAAAAAATCTTGAGTATGGCTACTTATAATATTCCTAAATTAAATACAGTCAACTCCCGCTAATCCGCGACTCTATAATCCGCGAACGCCTGTAATCCGCGATATATTTCAAATGTAAACAAACCAGTTTGTTTACATTGTGAGCGGCATTTGACTGGTAGTATTACTGTTATAGAAGTTATTTGATTGGCTGAATGTTATAAAGACATTTATTAATGCTTTTCCACAGGTATTTGAAGTAAATAATTTCATATATTTGAGCATATTATCATGTAATTAAAAGTACAGAAACTTATATCCTAAGTTGCATGTGTTCAGTGGATGGATGTGAATAACGAACTGCGAAGCAATGCACCATCCAATCACATCGTTTCACTCTTTCCAGAGAGCGATCGTAAAGATTGACCGTTGCAATTAAAATTGGCTGAAAATGTATGTTTAACTTTAAACGCAAACCGCGATTTGGCAGGCTACACAGCAGTTGTGCAATTTTCTGATTCTCCCCCCCAACCTCACCCTTTTGATCTTCTGTCTAGCGATTTATTATGCAACAAAACTTTCTCCACATTACTGCAGTTCTGTAGGAAGAAAGAAAGAAAAGCATAAACAGACCACATGGCACTTTCTCTTTGTTTACATTTAACTGCCAGAGGAGCACCAGCAGAAATAATGAATCATCAGCGCTTGAAATGTAATGCATGTGTGTGTGAAGAGGATAACATTCTTTTCCTCTTTAAAGCTTATATAATAGCATAGAATATTTTTACATTACGAGAAACGGAAAATTACCTCGCAAGGTCGAAAATTAATGTAATACTGAGATATCAAATATAGAAATGATGCACCGACATGCCCCCCCCCCCCCCCCGTTCGTCGATCGGCCAGTGAAATTCCTCCCTTTCTGATTGAGCTTGTTTATTTTATAATAGATAGATTTAGTTAAAAACGGTCTTTCAAAGAAATTAAAAACAACAACAACAACTGCCCTTAAAGAAAAAAAGTTTGTTTGTTGAAAAACTTCCGGATTTCGGGTCCTCCTACTGTATACTATTACTTTTGAAGAAGGGTTAGCTCTGGGAGACAAGTCTTTAAACATTTTGCAAAAGCAATCATTTGGCAGTGACCCAGAGTTACTGACAATTAGAAGGCTTCAGGACAAAATTTCTGAAGAAAAATTAAAATCTCTTAAACAAATTACAATCACTGCAATGTTTGAAAAAATGAAAAATAAATAAAAATTTAGAGAGAATTTATTCTTTTAATTTTGTATTAGTAATCGTATTTAATATTAAAAATAGTGTTTTAGTTCAGCAGCATAAATATTTTCTTTCATCAGTCCTTTAGTAAATTCTCTGTAAATTTAATTGTATTATTTATTGTATTTATATTCACATTTAATTGTGTTTTTATTCAACAGCATATGCATTTTCTTTCATCATTTCCTATTTGTTTACAGTAAACTGACTATAATTTAAAGGGAAATTCTAAATATAAAAATGTAAACAAAAAAAATGACCTATAATCCGCAAAATCCTGTAATCCGCACAACCCTTGGTCCCAGTGAGTGCGGATTAGAGGGAGTTGACTGTACTCAAAATTTTGAGACATGGCAGCTGGACATAAAGTTCGTTCTAATGGAAAGGAACGTTTGGAACGTCGTAAATGGAACTGAGGGTGCTCCCACTCCTCCTGCAGAGGGGCCTGGAAAAGCTGCGGACAATTCTGAATATTTAAAATGCCTTAAAGAATTTGAAAGGAATAAAAATGTGGCGTTATCTTTGATTTATCTCAATATAAACGAGGAGTGCCTTCGAATCCTGGACGGTATTGAAGATCCTGTCGTGGCTTGGACAACTTTAAATAAACATTTTCATCCAGATACAAGAGCTAACCATATGACTATTTTTAGTGAACTGTGTGAAATGAGAATGAACCCCAATGAAAGTGTATTAATGTTCTCCATAAGATTATCCAAAGTCTACAATAGACTACATGCAATTGACCCTACATTCAACGAAAATTACGTAAGCTTCAACTATTAAGATATCTACCTAATAATTTCAATAGACTAGTGCAATCAATCTTAAGTTGGCCTGAACAGGATTTCTCATTTAAAAAGATAACTGATGCGCTGAATGCTGAAGAAGTGCGCCTACAATTAAGAGAGCGCGATACCTTGGTGCAGGCAAACGCCACGTCTTCAGTACAGAAAATAAAGCAGCTTGTTTGCTTCGGCTGTAGGAAACCCGGACATTTTCGAAATTCGTGCCCTGTAAAGGAGTCCCAGTTCGATTCAACATGGAGTCCGAGAGGTGGCCGCAGAAGATCCAGGAGACCCAGATTTTCCAGTCCTGGTCCAAGAGCCCGTTCTAGGAGCCCTAGTCCTGAGTCAACTTCTCAAAGGGACCTGTCTAGACCCCAGGGCAAAAACTGCAGACCTCACAGCCGGAAGGAGCCTCCCTATGGTCATCGACATGACGCGTCAACGAACTGTAAGTCAAGTTTTTTTGTTTCTGCCAGCTATTTGAGCCAGACTACTTCAAGAAGTGAATGGATCTTTGACTCAGCCTCAAGTCATCATTTCTGTAACAATAGAGACTTGTTTTTAGACTTTGTTCCATTAGAAAACGAAAAGCTTTCTGTAGCTATAGACGGCGTAGACTTCCCAATTGAGGGGAGAGGATCAATTAAACTATGGTTCGGTCCCCGAAAATATACTCTAAATGATGTAATGTACTCCCCTAAATTAAGGAGAAATTTAATTTCTGGTCCACGTTTAGACATGCATGGTTTTGAGTTCCATGGTATGGATGGAGCTGTAAAAGTTTTTGCTAAAGGGAGTAACACCCTAGTATTTAAAGCAATTCTAAAAGAAGGGATGTATCAAGTTTCTCCCAGATTAGTCAAAAACAATAAGTCAGTTTCTTTTTCAACAAATTTAAAGGATAGTGAAAACCTTAAACTCTGGCACAGAAGATTTGGCCACATAAGTACTTCCACCATAATACACACTAGTAGGAAGGAAGGTGTCACAGGTTTACCTAATTTAAAAGATGAAAGCCTTTTCTGTGAGCCGTGTAAAATAAGTAAATATAGAAGGGTATCCTTTAAATCTTTAAATGAAATAAGGTCAAAAGGCCCTCTGGAACTCATTTATGCCGATGTGTGGGGACCACATTCCATTAAGGGACGTATGGGAGAATGCTATTTCTTAAGCATTCTTGATAACTTCTCCAAAAAGGTATCCCTTTTTCCTATGACTGAAAAGTCTGAGGTCCAGAACATCATTAAGACATACATTACCAGGGTCGAAAACCAATTGGGCAAGAAAGTTAAATCATTTCGTAGTGATAATGGATCCGAAATTGTTAATAGGCAACTAGAGAAATTCTTTTTAGAAAAGGGAATAAAACATGAATTAACCAATGTGTTCACACCGGAACAGAATGGAAGTTGTGAAAGGTATAACCAAACGGTTGCTAGTGATGCTAGAACCATTTTGAACGATTCATGTATCCCGGAATACTTTTGGCCTGATGCCATGCTTTACTTTACATATACATGGAACCGTGTATGCCATACAAAGTTAAATAAGACGCCATGTGAACTGTTTGCTGGTTCTAGACCATCTGTGAAACATTTAAAGCCCTTCGGATGTGTTGCGTACGCCGGAATACCCCGTCGCCAACGGGCACACAAACTTGATGCTAGGGCGCAGAAAGGATTCCTGATAGGATACGCCTTCAGGACGAAGGGCTATAGGATATGGTTTCCGGACACAAATAAAATTATTGAAACAATAAATGTCTGGTTCCGGCACGTATTTGGTGTAACGTAAAGATTTGGTGTATAAGGATACACTAAGTGGAGCGGTGCTGGGCCCAGATAACACGTCTAAAACGGATTCGGTTGATTCTCACGATCAAACAAGTAGTAATGGTGAGGAGTTAGGTTACCCCATTACTCCGGGTGTGTCTGATGAGGATCCTGTTTCTGATGATGTAGTTGTTCCCTACTCTATGCCCGACCCCAGAGTTATAAGTTGGGAAAGGAAGGCGGTTCCCAGAAGGGATGGGTCACGCACCGACATTTATTACTTTGAAGAGGGCAAAGGACAAAGGCTAAGGTCACTGAATGATGTCGCCAAGTATTGCACCAAAAATAACATTTCTTACAAACCCGAACTTTTAGATTTTTCGGACTCAAATAGAGAGGAAGGGGTTACAACAGAAAATGAAATTTCCCCAATAGTGAATAACAGTGAACCCTCCACCAGTATGAGCATCTCAAGCTGACTAGATCCTGTAGTTGTCCCTAGAACATTTAAACAGGCAGTCAAGTCAGAGTACAAAGAAGAGTGGCTTAAAGCCATGACGGAGGAAATTGACATAATGAAAGATCGGGGTGTATGGCATTTAGAAGACCTGCCAAATAATGTCACGTAAAAATTTTAGTTATTAGGCTCTAAGGAAAGAGGAAAAAGGCCCATAACCTTGTGTTGAACTGAAAAGGGTTCCGAGATACCCATTAGGGTTTAAGTGAAAAAAATTTCTATCACCATAATTTTTATTTTAATTTAGCAGAGTCATAATAACTTGCAGTGGTAGTGTTTGCTGATCTTTCCCGGATACCTATAATTTTAAATTTGTAATGCTGAAAAAAATTACTTTTATAGACTTTAAATTTATAACAAACATTAATTTTTATTTAACAATTAACAAAAAAAAAACAATAACAGATATAAAATGACTAGGTAAGTAAATTGATGTAATTTAAGAAAACATTTATCTTACTAATTCTTCATTCAAAAACAAAAAGGAGATCATGGCAGCAGCACAATCTGCAAAGTAAGTTGAATAGGAGGTTGACACTTTGATTTGTAGGATGCCGGGGGATATTGATAAAAATATGCAATTACTTTGAATCCACATCCTTATAATTGATAACTTTAAAACTGCTTGAAATACTGTATAAGATCATGCTAAAATAAACTTTCCTTAAAGATCAAAAGCAGCTAAAAATAAAAGTAATGCCCTCCCTGAGCAGAGGTAGCCTTCTTGGCTCACAGTATTAAACCTGCATAGTGCTATACTAAAACGAAAACTCGAAACTGAAGCTGGCACGTAAGACCGCTACTTTTAAATGATTCTGCCGCGGACTGATACGGGGTAACGCCTACTCCGATCGAGTGGTGAAGCGGCGGTAAGCAGTAGCCAATCAGGTTGCTCTATGACGTCACTCCAGGGTACACGTGCCTGCCGGCTCCGATCATGACGCAACAACACATGGTGTATTCGCCGATGTCTGAGTGTGCTGGAGGAATAATTGTTTATCTCAAAGTGCTTACGGGCTAAGTTTAAAATAAAGCAGTACTTGTGATTTTAAAGCATTTAAAAGGGGTTTGAAACTAAGGAAGGTGAAAAAGATTTAAGTTATAACTACACAGGTATTTGAATGACAATTACTATTTAAATTAAGTTGAACAAAGTTGAAGTTAAGTTGAACACTTAGCATTTGAAAATTCTGGGCCAATATGTTCTCATAGGGCCCATTTACATGTACACAAATGCGGAGTAAATGACGGAACTTTCGCCGCTTTCTACCCCGCTTCCCCTACATAGGGGAAAAAATGCGCGGTAGAAAGATTCCTAGTCTAAAGGAGGGTTAATGCAATCTCTGAGGGAATCTGACAATGGATTCAACGATGCAGTTCCCATCCCCTCTATTTCAGAAGTGCGTAAAATGATAAACAGCATACGCAGTTATTTAGATGCGCATTCTAATGGAGAAATGAATAAAACTATGGATGATCTTGAACAGTTTGGGGACAATATGGCTCTGAAAAATACATTTCAAAAAAAGATAACTGATGTTTTCTCCCCAAAATAATATTTTTAGTAATTGCTTTTCATCCCAATGAATACAACCAACTTGTTTAACAGGAAATCGATATAAACTATAAGAACATCAAAAATATAGTGAGTTTAGTTCTTTTTCTTTTTTTACGAATCTTTTAACACGAAAAAATATCTTGGTCCCTTCGGTTTCGTGTTAAACATTTTTCACTGTATATGTGAGAGAGTTCGAGTCTAAATTTATAATTCCATGAGTCAGAGTCAGAGAGTTGGACATTTACCCTCCTGACTCCACAGTCTTGAAAAGCAAAAATAATTAGAAACAAACATATCCCCAGGGATAACCTGTGTTGTTGTCTAAAAAACTGTGGTTTTGCCATCTAAGGCTACTGTCTACTAACCCCTGATGTAAGAGATAGCAGACAAGAATTAATATTTTTATAATTATCAGATTTTATTTCAAACTGAGGCTAGCATGGGGCACTTTCATATTACATAAACATTGTTTTTATTATTTAATGACTGAACATACATAGTTTGCAACTCTAATATAATAAGCAACTTACCAGTACTGCGTGCTGGCATATAAGGAGCAAGTAATTTTGCTCTTTTCTTTTCATATCCTTTTTGAGTAATATCACCTAACAAAATGAAAAATCATACATGATATTATGCATAGTATGAATCATATGCAAAAAGAAAACTAAAAGAATCAGATGCATACATTTTTTATTTTTATTGATGCAGACAAAAAGGTATCCATTATTTTTTCTTAAATATTGTCAATTATTATGCAAATTTGCAAGTTCAATATTTTGATTATTTGAATACCTTATAACAACCTTATTGCAGAGAAATTCGTATATTAAAATCTGAATCTGCCCAACTAGAAGGCAATTCAGATATTGAATTTAATTTTTAGGGGTATTTTTAATGGTTATTTCTGCAAAATGTATGAATAGTATTTACATCGAAAATTTAACTTCAAAATATAACACGAGGGTGGGTTGGTTGAGCCCCTCACCCCCTCTTAAATACTGTCTTGGGTTACAGGGTTTAACCCTTTAAATGCCACACTATGATCCCGGAATAAAAGATATAATTCATTCATGAAAATTACATTAGTGTACACCCATAATGATTAGAAAATAAAAAAACGGCCACAAAAAAAAAAAAAAAAAAAAATTCCTTCCTGATTTCTTGGATTCCATTTTTGAAACATTGGCATGTAGTACTATCTTTCCTCTTCTATATTTGCTTCATGTAAACAACAAAACACTATGATAAATCTAAAATTTTATGCAGTAATAAAGGTTTACTTGATAATTTGGTGTGAAATGACTAAAATTTAAGCAAAACTCAATAAAAAAGTTTTTTAATTTTAAAATTAGTGCATTTTATAAGAAATGCAATGAAAAAGGTATAAAAGAACAATAAAAACAATTTTGTGCTTGCATACTCTTGACTAATAATACAGATAATATAAATAAATGCAATTCTAAAAATGTAAAATACCTTATCAAGAAAGAATAAAATATTTTATTCTCTAGAGAGTACTTAGTATTTCAACCAGTAATACAAAAATTTTTACATGTATTGAAACACTACTGCTCGCTCAAAGATAAAAGGTCAGCTTTGGCACGCTGCCAAAAAAATGTATGCTGTAAAGATGAGTTCAGATGAGCAAGAAATTCTTTCTCTAGTATGTGCTGACAGTGTTGCCAATTTAGCCACTTTTTGGCTAGATTTTGGCCAACTGGCAATATGGAAGTATTTTGTAAATCGGAAATGAAGTTCCAAATGTCTCAAAAAACACTACTACCATATAGAATTTTAAGAGTCCTTGCACATCTGAACCCATCTTTCCTATGAAACAAATCACAGCATCCATTTTTTTTGGCAGCGTGCCAAAGCTGACCTTTTATCTTTGAGTATTTTTCTATGTCTATGATATGGTGGGAAGTGTACATGGAGCCTTTGGTTGCATTCGAAACACATGTTCATAGTTTTTTTGTTGTTTTTTTTTCCCATACTACAAAATGCTCTTACCATGTAACTACGTAATGTGCATACGAATTTTTTGCAGACTTTTATTGATGGGCATGGGGTGCAGGTATAATATTGATTTTAGGCTTTGCCTAAAACAAATTTAAATTAATTTCTCTTCTAAAATTCTATTGCCCACAGATGTCTCCAGGTGTAATCAGCTCAGAACTATTATCACTTATTTCTTCTTTATCAGTAATATACCAGTTTTCATCAAGGGGCAAATGACAAATATCTGTGATTGACTTATTTCAATCATCCAGTAAAGAATTTTTTTTAAATCAACATTGCCAATAGTTAGAAATTTCGGACTATATTCCGTATACAGTGCATTGTTTACATATCGATGTTTTTGTTTACAAATCCTTGGCGAACACTCTGACGCTAGAGTGAGCGATGCACCGCCAAAGTGAAGTTACCTGCCGGTGGTATTTGTGACTGGCAACCATAAAGAATACGTGTTTCGTCAGGTTTGGGAATTTGAAATTGTTTCTGTTATTGATGGAAGGGAATGAAATGTGTTATGTTAATATATGAAACGAATTTGTGCGTGTTTGTTAGAAATATAGTGTGAATATAACAGCTAAATAAAAGAAAGCATGCTGGTGTTACTTTATAAGCCAGTGGGTGTTGGGGACATTTCTGAGCGGTTATTTAAAAAAATATAAAGGTAAGTGCTCTTTTTTAACGAATCTTTGCAATGTTTAAGGTTTTTAATGTGAATTTTAAATTGATATTTGATGTGTTTATGTTTCCGTAAGTGCTATTTACGTGCTATTCTTATCATACTGACTTTGTAAGATATGTACAACTAGGTTGCTTAATCCACTGTATTTTTTTTAGTTAAAAACGGTCCACTGTTTGCTCATTTTAAATTGCCTGTTACTGAATTTGCAGACGTTCTTTTGGTTAAATATGGACGTTGTATTTTGTTTTAATGTTTTTGTAAGTGGAATATATGTGCAATTTTAATGTGTTAAAATACTTTGCTGATCGTGCAAAATGGTTGGCGACAGTCGCTGGAGCTGTGTTTACATGGGGTGCGCAACGGCTTGTATGATTTTACCGAAATTTCTTAGACTGCACCATCTACATTGTTGCTACATATTAGTGTTGACTTGAGAGCAATTTGGCAGGGTGCAGTGCCCGACGGCCCTTTTGTCTTTTTAGCACCCAGTGGCCCTATTTCTTTTCCTTCTGCGCCCTCATGCTTTTACATTATTATTAGTCAACAATCACTTTTTCTTTCCTACATACCATTCGCAGTCCATCACGAAACTACATTAATTAAAATGGCCCCTTCACCAAAATACGATTGAGTACAATAACCCATCATAAAAATAGTTTTGATTGAAAACAGCTCTTTCACAAAAACTGTCTATGAAATTGGATCTTTCCCGCAAATGTAATTTATTAAAAGCCTTTTTCAAATATTCTATTCTTTCAGACCAAAATACTTTTACTGCCTTTTTCATTGTCTTTGTTTTCATTTGCGCGAGACGAGTAGCCCGAAAAGTGGCCCCTCTAGCATGTTTTGTTTTTGCTGACTCAAGTGAGAAGCCCGATCGGCAGAACTGCTAGCCTCCCGCGCGTTTGTTTCCCCTCTCCAGCGTTCGCCGAAGGTCGTCGGCGACTTCGCTCGCCGTGTGACGTCACGTTTTCTCCTGCGGTTCTTCTTTTCGGTTTTCTCATGAGCCGTGATCGCCACAGCATATCTCCATAGCAACGGAGACATTTTGTTTCTGATTGGCCGGTCAGAACTTTGTTTTATGCAAATTAACTGTTGCACATGTGAGTTGTACGTACATAATGTGGTTCCTTTTGCCTGCGATTATGGCATTTCTATTGCATGCTATTCGATTCTAGCCTCTGTATCTTCTGTGTATGCTAGTTCTCTAAGACGCTCAGCGAGCGTATATGTATTTGAACTTTATGATATTTCTTTTAATTAAAGAACTTTTGATTTCTTAATGATGTCTCATAATTTCAAGTGTTAAATCACCACTGCTGGCAAAATGCGAATATTTTCTTCTAAGATTTTGGTTATGGGCCGAGCAATCCCATTGTAAAACTGCTTATTGCTGACTTTTAATAATGACAGCGTACGTGCATGTAATTTTCAACTCAACCGGCCAGCGTTACCGAGGTGTGTTCACCGAGGAGTGTAGCGGCGTTATGAAGCAAGTGTTCCGGCTCTAGTGTTTTTTTTTTGTCATCATCCTTGTTGTCGTATTCTACAAGTATCATCATCTTGTGCCTTCAAGAGTTCCGCCACCAGTCAAGCTTTCGAATCCCCGGTTTAGTGTTTAGTTTTCAAGCTGGCATGTTATTCCTTGCGTGGAAATGGACTTTTATTGAGTTGCTTCGACGGGGGCCGAGCATATCGGCGTTTCAGCCAAGCTTTAAAGGAGCCTTTTAGTAGACTATGGAACTTTTCCTTGCAGTAATGTTTCGGTTTCATCAGTATGAAGTAGGACTCTCCCGTGTTGTAAGTTATATTTAAATTTTCATCATATGCATGTGTTCATTATACTTCTTGTAAATTAGTGTTGTAAAGTGGTAATAATGTGCTCGCATATTCACGAAAGTCACAACCAAATAGAGATGCTTAATGCATCGAACTGGAACACCTGGAAAGATGACATGAAGGTTTTGTTAATGGAAAGGGGAGTTTGGAAATTTATTGATAAAACTGAACCCGCTTTAGACGATAAAGCTGTTAGAAAAAAAAAAAAACGCTATTTCTTTTCTTACCTTTTATTTCCATGACATTTTATCTCTAAATTTGCTAAAGTGAAAAACGAAACTTTTGTAAAACCCTTTAAATGTTTTCTAAGTGAAAACGTAACTTCGCTAACATTTGAAAATGGCGGTGTAAACATCGTCATGTCTTTAACGCCGTAATAAAAAGTTTACATTTCTCACCGATAGATGCCGCTGTTCCTAATTTGCATAAAATAAGAACTCTTTTTTTCCCTATGCAAATATCCATCGTAGTCCCGCACTAACTGGCAGATATAAAAAGGGCATCACAAGTTAACCTTTCAGTCAGACAGAGAGTGTTCTCGGTCTGCTGTGTTGTGTGTGTAATCAACCGACGTGATTCAAATAGAGCCGGATCAGCGATCCGTGCTGCGGTACCCAGATGATTCAATGTGATGTGATGTGTTTTGTGAATCTGAATAGATCGCCGCTGGCGACTTGTCTTCCAGAAAGCTTGTTTTTATTTGTGCTACTAAGCGGATGTTGCTTAATGTATTGTGTCTTCACCATGTGCACTGTGTAAACCTACCATAGTCATCTTGTTTCAATAAACTACAGAAAAGGTACCTACTTTGTCTTTCTTACTTAAACGCATATTCAAAACCAAAGATTTCTACTGTGCTACTCAAGTTAAATGAGTTTCAACTCTGCCTAGAATCTACAAAAATTTATTTTACAGATAAAATCCAGTGACTATTCAATTTCAGCCAAAGACTTTCAATTTGTAATTTAATTTGTTTGTTGAATAGCTTAATTTATAATACAATATAATTAGTTAATCCCTTTTCAAAAGCTACACAAAAGGAAATACTAGACTACAATTTGCGTAAAGCGAGGGCATATTCGACGATATATTTGGGTGTTAGCCCTGATCTTCGCTCACTTATATCAACGGTAGATTCGGGTGATGTTGCATGGGACACGCTTAAAAAGCATTTCGAACCCTCTTCTAGAGCTAGAACTATACAACTTTTAGATGAATTTTTCTCGCATCGTTATGTTACTGAAGAAGGAATTGGATTATTTGCTGCTAAAGTAAAGAAAACAGTACTTAAATTACGTGACTTAGGTCACCCTGTTGAGGAGTTATATCAGGGATTTCAGCTCATTTGATTCTAAGTTTCAGAATATAGTACAAACGATTTACCGTTGGCCAGAGAAAGACTTTACCTTTCAGAAAATCTTGGACGAACTACTTGTAGAGGAGGGACGCATTCGTCAAGTGAAGGGGGACACAAGTAATTACGAGAGTACTTTGTTATCCACAACTGTTGAGGACACGCAAAAACATAAAAATGAAAACCCCAACAAGTTAGGTCCCTGCTTCCGGTGTAAAAAATACGGACATGTAATAGCCAATTGCAGAGTAAAGCTTAGTTTTAATAGAAATAAAAGTGATACAAAACGAAAAGTAAAATCTAGTAATTATTGTGATGTTAAAGTAAACGAAAATCTCCTTAATGTTGAAGCTAGTAAACCTAATGCAGTAATAAACAAAACTTGGGTATTTGATACAGGTGCATCTAAATCATTTCTGCAACAACAAAAGTTTATTTTCCACATATAAACCAGTACAAAACACCACAATGTCTCTCGCGATAGGAAACTTAGAAAGTGAGGTAGAAGGTGTTGGAACTGTAGAGTTTGGTGTACGTCTTAATGGAAAAGTACATATTATAAAGCTGACGGATGTGATGTACTCACCGAAATTGCGTAGGAATTTGATATCTGGTTTGAAGGTGGAAAGTGCTGGTGCAAAGTTTATAGGTACAAACGGTAAAATTTGGGTATATAATAAAGCAGGTGAAGCAATTTTTTAAACCCTCGCACTACATCTCTACTTATTATAAAAGAAGGTGTCTGTCTGTGTGTGTGTGTCTGTCTGTGTGTGTGTGTCTGTCTGTCGGCAGCGTTACGGACAAACGGCTACACCTAGAAACACCAAATTTGGTACTCGGGAAGATGTAAATATGTAGTTGTGCACCTCGAAGCGATTTTTTCGAAATTCGACCTAGGTTTTTTTTTTATTTTATGTTTTATGCGATTTTTGGCATTTTTTCTCACCTAATTCGTAATAACGGCGGAAATTACGCTCGCAGCAAAACAGCATTTGTATCATCGGATAGAGGAGGAAATTTTCTTTTAAAGACAGTTTGTTCTGAATACGTAACATGATTTACCGATATTTAGGAATTTTTTTACTAAACATCTGCTTCGCGATTTTTTTTCGTAAAATAATTTTAAAACTGTCGCATCTTGAATTCTATCCGTCATAACTTTTAGATATTTTGACAAATCATGAAACATTCTTTTCTCCCTCTTTTAAAATAAAAACAAAAAAATTATGTAAATTAGATGATTTTTTACGAATTTTAATGCAGCCTAATGTTTAGAATTTAATAGCATCAACGCGATCTTACGCCATTCATTACATTGCGATCACGGCACGAGAATTTATGTTCGGTTGTTGCCACACAAAGGATTAAAAAAAGGTTTTTTTCAACCAATCGAGTTTTTAAATGGGATATCAGAATTTCAATTCGCAAGTGAGGATCTATGACGTCAAATGCTTTAAGATACGTAAAAATTACGCCATAATTTTAACTCATTTATTCCAGCTCTGTTTTCAACACAGGGAGACGATATTTTGATTAAAATTTACTGTAGAAATAAACTAAGAAATTCACGATTATTATTATTAGAAGTGGTATTTTAATCCGAATTTAATTTAAATTAATCCGAATTTAATTTAAAAATTGAAATGTTTTCACGGCGCTGAAAATGTTCATTTTAAAAGTTACAAAGTTCGTTTCAAAGTGCGACATATTAAAATTTTTCTATATTTTTATTTTTGCCATTTAATTTAGTGCAGGCGTTGCCTAACATACGCATGCAGGTTGCGAGTATAGTTTTATTTTAATGTTGAATTACGTTCCTCCATAAAAGTCCAACGCAAAGTTTTAATGATACCGTTTGAAAACAATTATGCGAAATATCGAAATTAACTCCGTCAATCTACCGGGGTATCCTTTACGGCAGTCAAACAGTGACATCATAAATTTTAAAAAAATGCGTGAAATTTGTAAACTCTGCAACTCTAACGCCCTGTCACAATTAAAATGGGAATAAGTAGCTCCTCGAGATTACACAGTTTGATGTTTTTCAGGAGACAGGTCTATGGAGGATATAAAAGATATCGCTATATTAGATACATGGATATTTAAAATGGCACCCCTTGGATATTTTCTCCCCACAGTAAGATGAAATGGTTTGCGGCGCTAAATACGCCAATCTTATAAAACTATGTATAAATTAAATATATATGGAGAGTTTCCTTAATGGCAACCATTATGTGAAATGATTATTATTTATGCTAATGCGTAAATTGCAAAGAATCGCCACAGAATCACAAGATCCCATTGAGGCCAAATAATCTAACCTGTTTCTTTTAAGGGAGCCTTGAAGAGGGAGAAGCGAGTATAGATAGTATTAATGTACGTAATAGGTAGTATTATTAGATTTGTAAAGATAATATGAATAAATCGCAATGTACCATGTTAATAAATATTTCATGAAATTAAAAGGTTTATCCTTTTTCAACGGTTGTCTTACAACCAACTAAATGAAAAGTAATTCTAATTTGCGTTAATATATCCCGCAGTAATTTCAACAGAGGAGATTACTTGAACTTTTTTAAAAATGAAATTCTGTTTTGTCACATGCAGATATGATTTTAGTAGTAAAATATTCCCTTCTTCCCGTATGAAGAGCGGGTGCGCAGCTATTTTAAAACATCTTTTGAAAATAGCATGAATGAATTCAGAAGACCTCAAAACGTGTCAATACACCAAAATCTCGAAGTCGAATTTTTTCATGATTACAATACTTTCCTTATATGGTACATGTTCGGAAAGAAATAAATGGTGCTCCATTTCATGTAGTGTCTTAGGTATTTAATGCTACAACTTGAGCCTAAAAAACAGTATTATGTAGAAATAAGACATTTTGAAAGCCAGGAGTTCTCTACAAACCATTAAGCTTTCCACTTTTTTGATAGTGAATGACACTGACATATTTTTTTGAGTCATTATACTGCAATGATCAGGTTAGTACTCATGACACAAACTTTACATTAAGAGTCAAATAATTTTGCTCTTTTTTTTTTTTTAAATTCCACATCACGAATAATTTCGAATTACACATGTAAGGAAAATTTTCGTTACCTACCGTGCGAAGAACGGGCACGCAGCTAGTTAAAAATAAAACGGACGGCAAAAAGGTAGGAAGTAAAATGTATAATCTGTCAACTGAAACAACCAGTGAATTAGCCCTTTGGCACTACAGGTTTAATCATGCTAATATGGATTATTTAGTGCATACTAGTAAAAATAATAGTGTTCGTGGATTACCCACGTTAAAAATCAATAAAGAATCTTGTACGTCGTGTAAACTGGCTAATGCGCGAAGGAAGAGTTTTAAACCTATATTGAATATTAGATCTTCGAAACCGCTTGAATTATTGCATCTTGATGTATGTGGGCCGTTGCCCGTTGCGTCACTTGACGGTAGCCAATATTTCTTAACTGTCACTGATGATTATTCTAGGCACGTAACTGTTTTTACTTTGAAGAAAAAGTCTGAAGTTTTTTATTGTTTTCAAAAATACCAGAGACGAATGGAACGGCAATTAAATTTAAAAATTGTAAATGTGCGTACAGATAATGGAATGGAGTTTTGTAATAAAGACTTTAAAAATTTTCTTGACAAAGAGGGTATTCATGCCGAAAGAACAAATACTTACACACCAGAACAAAACGGTGTTAGTGAACGGTTTAACTTAACAGCGATGAACGCAGTTAGGGCTATGCTTCATGCCAGCAGTTTAAGTAATAAATTTTGGGGCGAAGCAATTCAATGCTTCGTACATACTTGGTATCGAATTTGTCATAAAAATAAAGATAAAACACCATTCGAACTTTTTACAGGTAGAAAACCAGTAGTCTCTTACTTTAAAATGTTTGGCTGCACAGCCTATGTAAACACACCGAAGAATTTAAGAAATAAATTAAGTTTAAAAGCAAAAACCGGCATAATGGTAGGGTATGTGTCGGATACTAGAGGTTATCGCATATTTCTTAAAAATGAAAATAAAGTAATAGAAACATCAAATGTTAAATTTAGTGAGAGAATTAAGTGTGTGGAAGCCGAACTGGAACCCAGTAAGAGTAATAAAAGATTTGTATATTTTCAAAAAAATGATATGGATTTAACCAGTCTTGAGCAAACGCATGGTGAAATCACCCTCCCCCCAGATGAAAACATCGTTTGGATTAGACGTGCTGTTCCACGAAAGGATGAAACGTGAGTTGATATTTATTATAACATTGAGGGTAAAAATATGCGTTTAAGATCCGGTAATGAGGTAGAGAAATACTGTAAAGCGCATAACATTAAATTTGATAGTAATTGTAGGGGCTGAGCAAAAAGCAATCAGCTGCCCTTCAGACAAATGCTCTGCAAGTTTACTTTAATCTGAATGTTAGCATGTGTATCATCATAAAATCACACAGACCAGTGTATAAAGAACAAGTTAATTTATTAGAGCAAACAATAATCCTTGTGAACAGCATTAAAAGAACAACATTAGTAAAAAAACAATTAACAAACAAACTTAACAACATTTTAATAACTGCTATGACTTGACCTTCTGGCATTTTAAAAGATAAACCTCTGATATTACTAAATTACCCCATTTATATTACTAAATTATATCTATACCTAATCAGGGAGGAGGAGGAGAGGCAAACTTCCACACTCACTTAGAACCAGCTCAACAACTGTTGTTGCTGTTGTACAGCAAACAGGAAAACCACTGCTTTTATACACCCACAGTGATGTCATCAGAGAACTTTCTGGAACAATCCAAGTTTAGTTGCACACTTGCTGCATGCCCAATAAGGATGTAGGAAAAACACCTGACAGTTCATTCTCATGTGAAGTGGGCACTTGAACACCAGCACACAAGCCTGACACATCAACACTTATTGCAAGCCAAGATGGCTGCCAAAACAAAATGCCAGAAGGTGTACAGTTTCTGCATGATTGAATACTAGTTGAAGTGAAATTATTTCAGGTATTATGAAACTTAACATTAATGAAACTTTATTATTTTAATTAGAAGACTTCAGACTTTACTTTAATTAGGAGGAAAAACTGTTTACTTATTGAATTAAACTATTGTTTAGATGGATATTGGATATATAAAGGGTGATATGATGAGGCTGGGAAGCACATTAGCTGTACTTCCAACAGTAATCTGTTTGATTTTAGTGGTAAGAACACTTATTCAGGAAAAGTGACAGATCAAATAAATTTAGATGAAACAACGGACAATTGTCAACCCGAAGCGCTTAATATAGAAATAAAAATTCCCAGTAATTATAATGAATGTATGTCGTCTGCGGAAGTCGAAAAATGGCAGTGTGCTATGGCCGAAGAATTAAAGATGATGCATGCGCGTAATGTGTGGGAACTAGTCCCTAAACCTGATAATAAAAAAATTATAGGGAACCGCTGGGTATATAATTTGAAATGTGATGAAAATAATAGGATAGTAAAATATAAGGCCAGACTTGTAGTGCAAGGATTCGCACAATATAGAAACGACACATATGACGAAGTTTTTAGTCCGGTAGTTAATTTTTCATTAATCAGACTATTCTTTTCAATTCTAGTATGTTTCTTTAATTGGTGTTACTGTCAAATCGATATTAAATGTGCGTATTTATATGCACCTCTACAGGAAGAAGTTTACATGTATCAGCCACAGGGATTCAAAGATCCCAACCATCCTGATCACGTTTGCCTACTTAAAAGAGCTTTGTATGGTTTACGGCAGAGCGGTAAAGAATGGTTTTGTGAACTTGACCGAACACTAGAAAAATTAAAATTTAAAAGACTAGAATGGAGTAATTGTACATACATATATAGTGATAATGTTGTTCTTCTTGTGTATGTCGATGACATTTTGATTTTTGGAAAAACATTGGACTGCGTCAACCACATTGTAAGTTTGTTCAAAAATGAATTTGATATCACTGTTTTAGGAAAAACAAAAATGCTTCTAGGAATTGAATTTGAAGAAAAGTTTGGAAAGTTATACATACACCAACACAAGTACATAGATAAAATTTGCAAACAATACAAAAGTTTTAATTTCCCACTATCAACTCTCCCCATTGTTAAAGGCTGTATCCTGTCAAAGACGGACAGTCCTGCATCAGAATCGGAAAGAAATGAAATGTTAAAGTTACCATATAGAAGCGTTGTGGGATGTTTGTCGTATCTCGCGAACCGTACGAGACCAGACCTTTGTTATGCTGTAAATATTTTAGCACAATTCCAAGAAAACCCCGGTGTAAAGCATTGGAACGCATTATTGCGATTATTGGGTTATGTTCAATATACAAGAGATTATAAACTTAATTTGTCAGATGTAACTAATGTAGAAATTAACTGTTATAGTGATTCAGACTTCGCATCCAATAGAGATGATCATATTTCTATGGGTGGGATATTGCTGTTCATGAGTAATGCGCCCGTAATTTGGCATACGTTCAAACAAAAGTTTGTAAGTCTTTCTACCATGGAATCGGAATTTGTTACTTTAACGGAAGCTTCCAAAAAAGTTAGTTGGATAAAACACATCTTAGATGAATGTAATGAATTGGGAATTGCTGAATTACAATTAAAAGACAATAAGATATTTTGTGACAATGAGGCCGCGATTAGATATGCAAAATCGCCTATTGAGAATATTCGATCTAAGCACATTGACGTAAAACTACACTTCATAAGGGATTTAGTAAATGATGGACTTTTTGAACTTAGATATGTTCATAGTAAAAAGAACTTAGCTGATGTATTTACGAAGCCACTCCACAAACATGGACTGAATAAGTTTTGTGAGGTTATATTTGAACGAAGTGTATAATATATTGTTTTCTTGCATAGGAATCTTTGTGGTTTGTGATTAAAAAAAAAAAAAAAATTGTGTGTTTGTAAATAATTCTGCAGAATACGTCTAATAAGGTTTATTGTATTGTATTGTGTTGCATCGTTTAATATATACTAAAATGTTTTGAATTTAAATGTGTTACGGGTGCTGGAGTTTTACTTATCTTACAACCAGCACGCCGTCTAAACTTAATCCAGGTAAGTTAGAGCAGACACTTAAAAATAAGTACGCATTCATAAACTAGGAAACTTTATTAACTAAGAACAGGTATATTTGCTGTCGCAGCAGCACTTGCTTATATACCACGGTTATATAGCGCGAGCACGGTTGAGTTGTCTCGGCAGATCCTGACCATCGTCACCACGTGCGCATTCTGCTGTGGCTTTCGCAATCGGCGGACAGGCAGGAAATTTGCCCGACACTGCCACCGCAGTGTAAAGGTTTTGGGAAAGTAATTTTGAATTTTTTTTTTCATGTTTTGATAATGTACTTTTTTTGCTGCGATCACGGTGCATGAGAGGGGGCCGCTTGCTAGCCTCCCGCGCATTTGTTTCCCCTCTCCAGCGTTCGCCGAAGGTCGTCGGCGACTTCGCTCGCCGCGTGACGTCACATTTTCTCCCGCGGTTCTTCTTTTCGGTTTTCTCATGAGCCGTGATCGCCGCAGCATATCTCCATAGCAACGGAGACATTTTGTTTCTGATTGGCCGGTCAGAACTTTGTTTTATGCAAATTAACTGTTGCACATGTGACTTGTACGTACATAATATGGTTTCTTTTGCCTGCGATTATGGCATTTCTATTGCATGCTATTCGATTCTAGCCTCTGTATCTTCTGTGTATGCTAGTTCTGTAAGACGCTCAGCGAGCGTATATGTATTTGAACTTTATGATATTTCTTTTAATTAAAGAACTTTTGATTTCTTAATGATGTCTCATAATTTCAAGTGTTAAATCACCACTGCTGGCAAAATGCGAATATTTTCTTCTAAGAAGAACTATGTGGGCATTTCACTTAAGAGTTGAGGGAAGGAAAATACAGTAAAGAAATTCAAAATTTTCTAAAGTTATCTAAAAAATTCTGATTCCATCTGACAATCCTCAAATATCTTTAGCTATGTTTGATAAATATGTAGTTGCAAATTATCAAACAATCATTATTCCAGATATATCAAAAGAATTCCAATACATTACAATCTGTGGCATTTGAGAGACACTAATACAAATTTTAGCACGAGACAATGAGCTCGAATGATATTGATAGAAAAAAATATTCAAGGTCTTTAACAGAGTCTCAAAAAACTGCATTTATAGTGATAATACAACATTATCTTATCTCCAAAAAACTCAAAACGCAATTTAATACGGTTACGCAATTTAAACGGTTGTAATAAATTACAACCGCATTTAAGAACAATACATCGCCAAATTTGGCGCAAAAACCATGTGTTGGAAAGCGTTTTATAATCGATGCGTTTGGCATGATTTATCTTTCTTGTTGGTATTAAAATGAGAGAAACTGCATATAAAGAATGCACATATTTTTCAAATGATACTACACAGTTCTTTTCATTAAACTTAGCCTATAAACAGCAGTCTACAGCTGAAAAGGATAAGATCACAATAAAGACACATAAAACATTATTTAATACGGCGGATTAATTAGTTAAAACTTTTTATTTGGGAATACCTTATTCCCCCGTACACGATATATATTTCGGTTACACACATAACCATCTTCAGTCGTTTCTGGAGCTCTCACTAATGGCGGCTTCTTTTTATATCTTCGTCGTTCTTCTTCTTGAAAGTTCGATGCATGACGTCGTCCCATGATTGGTCGATTGTATGAAGCGTATCGTTGATGCTGCCCTCTGTCGTCAATATTTCTAAGCTCTCACGAATGTAGGCATATATACTATTTTTAAAGTTGGCTATTTTTTTAATATTTTTAAAATCAATGGTAATGGGCTCTTTCAAAGCTAGACGGGCTAGGGCGGTACTTTGTTTCTGGAGGTTAATGTCTTTAAAATGTTCGTTTTTTCGTTCTTTAATTTTCCTTTTTGTAACGCCGATGTAGCAATTTTCTTTATTAGTATCGTTTGACATAAAATTAATTTTATAGATCCCTGCGGTTTCGATGGGGTTGATTGGGTCTTTTTCCGATCTAATGCGCTGAAAGATTGTTTTATTAGGTTTAATTGGAATACGTAAGTTCTTTTTTAGTTTAGCCGAGGGATAGCCAATAAACTTTCTAATATCGCCAGTAAAAAGAACTTACGTATTCCAATTAAACCTAATAAAACAATCTTTCAGCGCATTAGATCGGAAAAAGACCCAATCAACCCCATCGAAACCGCAGGGATCTATAAAATTAATTTTATGTCAAACGATACTAATAAAGAAAATTGCTACATCGGCGTTACAAAAAGGAAAATTAAAGAACGAAAAAACGAACATTTTAAAGACATTAACCTCCAGAAACAAAGTACCGCCCTAGCCCGTCTAGCTTTGAAAGAGCCCATTACCATTGATTTTAAAAATATTAAAAAAATAGCCAACTTTAAAAATAGTATATATGCCTACATTCGTGAGAGCTTAGAAATATTGACGACAGAGGGCAGCATCAACGATACGCTTCATACAATCGACCAATCATGGGACGACGTCATGCATCGAACTTTCAAGAAGAAGAACGACGAAGATATAAAAAGAAGCCGCCATTAGTGAGAGCTCCAGAAACGACTGAAGATGGTTATGTGTGTAACCGAAATATATATCGTGTACGGGGGAATAAGGTATTCCCAAATAAAAAGTTTTAACGGATAAGATCACCTCCAAATTTGCACATGGACACTACATGAGATGCGTTTAAGGTTTTTTTTTTTTTTTTTTAAGTTCAGAAAATGTCCGCTATGCAGCACTTTGCAGCATGAAATCAGCTCTATATATGAGCCTAACTAGTTATAAATGTGCTCTAAAACTACAGAATGTTGAAATTGAGTGTTTATTTTGAATGATCCATTTCCAGTGTTAAATTTGCTGTTTTTTATGTTTAACAGCAACTTGAATATTTTTAACCTTAACTTTCAAATCAAAATTTTCTAAGCACTTTTCATGTATAGTCTATAAAACAAATTTGGTTACTATCTGTTCACCCATTTTAGTGATAAAACCCTATTCAAGGGGAGTTCAATTATTACTATCTTGTACATTACACTATATTTTCAACTTTTCATTGCTACTAAATATTATTGATATAATTTTGAGTCTATTTCTTTCATTTTTAGTGAGGAAAGTAGCATTAAATTGCTGATTAAGTAATACTTTGTTGCATGGTGAAAATAAATTAATTATAGTATATACTGGGTGGCCCAGCAGTGATGTTTGAAACAAAGTCCAATAGATGGTGCTAGGTGCACGTGAGTGAAGCCAAACTTGGTAATGTGATTGTAAATGTGATGCTCCTTCAGTCTGCGATGCGCTTTAGCGTGTGATTCTCATTAGTAAAAATGAACAAATATTCGACGGATGTTCGTATCTTTATTGTGCTACAAAGGGCCAGATGTGATGAAAATGTGAAGGCAGTTCAACGAGCATGGCAGGCGAAGTTCCAGAACAAGAATTGGCCAAGCAAAAGGACTATGGAAAGGTGAGTCATTTTGTGCGTTTTACGGTACAAATGTTTTCCTTTTTGCTTCCATGTTTGTTCTGAAAAATGTGTTTCAATCCTCTTCCCTGTAGACTGTATGCCAAGTTCAAACGTACTGGATCGGTGGAAGACGATAAAAAAGCTGTGGCTACAGCCACTGCTACTGTGGTCACAGACGGTGCAAAACAGGTCGTTGACGACTTTTTCGCTGTCGATCTGTAAGGAGAGTAGCAGAAATGTTGGGAATAAAGCGTACATCACTTCAGTGAATAATGAAAGAGCTCCAATTGTCACCTTACAAAATTCAAGTAACCCAACCTCTCAACGAAGACCATACACAAAGACGATCTGAGTTTGCACAGCTTATGCTTGAAAAACTTCAAACAGGTGAAATCGATGCAAAGAAAATTTGGTTTTCAGATGAAGCCTACTTCAGTTTGGATGGCCATCTGAACAAACAGAATTATCGCTACTGGGGCAGAGAAAGGCCGGAGATCACTGTTGTCCGAAGCCTCCACCTGAAAAAATTTCTTGTGAGGTGTGCAATATCCTCGCATGGTGTGTTTGGCCCTATTTTCATCGATGGAACTCTAAGCGCGGCGAAATACAGAATGTTCCTGGACGAGGAGTTCATCCTTTTTCTTCATGGTCATGACTTGGTCCAAGGTCATTGGTTTATGCAGGATGGAGCAAGACCACATAGTACGGCGGATGTTTTCGAGGTGCTCAATGAGCATTTTAGCGATCGAATCATTGGGTTAGATTACCCATCGCACTTCCAAGGTGGTATCGAATGGCCCAGGGCCCGATCATCACGATATTGGGCCCTGGGCAAATACAAATTTTTGGGCCTTTGCATTTACGAGAAATTACATAGTCCGCATTTTAGTCCAAGTTGTTTTGGGCACATATTTATCTGCAGAAATATAAATCAAGTTTAGATACTAAATATATGCATACATTGCAGTCAAGAATATTAAATGATTTTTGCATACATGGATAAAATTTATTTTCACAAATGATGAATATCTAGACACATACTACACACATATACGTACACTTCTAAACTAAACTCCTTTAAAATATAAATGAAAAGAATCAAAAAACTTACAGTACGTATCTAAAACTGATGAGACTTTCTTATAATAAAATTTGCAAAAAGAGGCTCAAACACTGCTCACGGATTTTGATCGAATGCTCATGGGTTTTAGAGGACCCTTAGTACAGTAAATGTCAGAGAATCAGCTTACGACTCAAGATAATGACAATCCAAATTTTGTACAAAGTTTTTTAGGAATTAATAAATAACAATCTGTGTTGTAAAGTACAAAAATTTTGGGCCCTTGAAATTGGTGGGCAAAGGCGCCGGCAGGATCATTTCCAGGGTGGTGCACCCAAGATATATATATACATATGCAGGGTGTTCCTGAATTCATAGGCCAAACTTTAAGAATAAAACGCATATAAAAAAGCATTTTTTGCATAGCAGATTAGCAGTGTGGTGTTAGAAATACAAAGTTTAGATGAAAATGTAGCAAATGCAAAAGAAATGAAAAAGCTCTACTGTAAATGCTCAAATGTGCTGGTAGCATCTAGCAAGTGATTGGCGTACTTTTCCGAAGATGCCTGGTGTTCCATGAATGGTTTCAGAGGTTAGTAAAGTTTTGCAATTAGGACCTTATCTGTGTCAACTGAGACTCGTAAACAAGTACCTTGACATGTCCGCAAAAGCAAAATTCGATACTTGATTAATCTAATGAACGCGCTGTCCAAGCGACTAGTTCAACTTGTCCAATCGATCGGGGGTCAAATATGACAATGGCATAATTACGCACATTATTTGCGAAATAAGCTGGAGCCCTATCGTGCTGAAACTATCTACATTTTTCATTTCCGACCGAACGTTGCAATGCAGAAAAATGCTTCTTTGTATGTATTTTAACCACCTTCCGGGACACCCTGCATACATGCATATAAATAATTAGACTATTTGAAAGAAGTGTTAAACTTTAAGTGTTAAGTCCTAAAATAATTGCATGTGAATATAATAATTTAATGATATTCACAGTAGAGTCTCGATAGTTCGAGTCTCGTTTGTTCTAGTTTTCCATACATCTCAGTTAGGGAAAAAAATCAGTTTAGCTCCCAAATAATGACCAACACATATAAAACAGTCAATTTTTTTTTCAGGACAAAAATTCAAATACTTAGTGCACCCAGAAGCCCTATCAGAAACCCCTCTCCCAAAGAAAGTGCGCGTATTTTTTTTGTAGATGTCCTCATAGACATTTCTGTGCATTGTTGACATGCTGCTTTGGCAATGGCGCGATACTGCTTTACGGAAACGAGTCAACATGTCAATACGAAACAACTGACTATTATTATCCGATATTATTAACATGCTCTAATCAGAAATGTGATAATATGTAACTACATTTTTCATTTAAATATACACTCAAATCACAAAAATTGCTTTATTTCCATTTATCTGTTTATTAATGTAATGATGTCAATAGTTCGAGACAAGCCTGGTCCTGTCTACCTCAAATATTATCGAGACTATTTCAAAATATTTTTTCCTAATTGCGGGCTAATGCCGTGGGCATTCAACACTCCTACAACCGTAAGCGTTGGTCAATACATTATGAGGGCTCATGTACTTGCGCCAACATTATCGCAAAATAAAAATGTGGATGACTTCTCAAAAGTTTAAAATTTATGTACAATGGTAGAAAATATTATGCCATAAACACAGGTCTAAACAGCTAATTTAATGCGACAGTTGCACGTAGAATTCAAAATATCACACACATATTCAGGCTCTTTTTTTTTTTTTTTTTTACTGTTCTAAGGGTAAAACAAATTACTTATATTTTCAGGTTAATTATACTTTTTTTCAAATTCCAGGGGGGTGCAAGTGCACCCCCTTGCACCCCCCTCCCGGCGCCCATGTTGGTGGGCCCAGGGCAAGTGCCCCGGTTGCTCTGCTGATAAACAGGCTCTGGAATGGCCCCCATATTCACCAGATCTGAACCCCTGCGATTACTGCCTATGGAGTTATTTGAAGAGCAAAGTGTAGCAGACAAGTCCTATGAACCTTCCAGAACTGAAAACCACCATTACAACTGCTGTCGACACGATTGGCAGCGAGGACTGCTCACGAGTAATGGTTGGATTCCAGGACCGCCTAACTGCTGTCCTTGTTAAAGATGGTGGGCACTTCGAACCTCTTTATCATTAATTGCCCAATATGTCCATTCAATAAACGTCATTAAATTCTTCTCATGTCTCTTATTTGTTTTTATTTTTTCATTTGTTTCAAACATTACCCGCTGGGCCACCCTGTACTTTCCAATTTAATGTTTACATCAGGGATCTGTAACTTAACGTAATGCGCGTTTTAACCAATTCGTTATTCGTTACAAATCATAACGTTATTCACAAGCCGAATAACGTTATTCATACAGTAACTTTCAAATCGTTCTTCACGAAATAACGTTATAATCAATAACTTTAATGATTTGAGAAATCAGTATTCGGTTACTGGACCCAAAACTGCTCGGGGAATAACGTTATATTTAATAACGGTTTTCAACTTACACTTATTATAACGTTATTCTTTTCTGTGCTATGCATAATAACTCTAAGAACAGTAACAGAATGCATTCGGTTAATCATGTTAACCGTTTAGTTTATAATGTTAAACTCACATAACTATTTGATAACGATACAGTATCAATTAGTTTGAATATAACCTTTCGTTGAATAACAATCTAAATACGGTATGAGACCATAACGTTAAAGGAACAGAACGACATTGTCATACTGTTATAACACAATAACGAAATGCCATTCATATTGAAACAATCCATTACAAAATATAACAAATTGTTCCAATATATTTAAATACGGTACAAGATCTAACCGTCCGAGTAACCTAAACATTTTTTATCCGAATCAGCAGCTTTTCGGACTGAGAGGAGGGTGAATGAAAAGTTTAAGTATTGAGTGGTTTGACCACCCGGACTTGTGCTCCGTGCGTAAAACACAGGACACATGCAGGGACTCATTTCCAGCAGGGCATTCGGGGCAAGCGCCCGGGCCCTATCAATAAGGGACCCCTCCCAAATAACCCTTTAATTTTAAAAATTTGTATATTTTGAATTTAATTTAAAATGAAAGACAGCTAAGTTAATTTTATGAAAAATAACAGTAATAATAATTACTCTGTTACTGTTTCATAGTGCCATAGCTGCCAACCTTCCAAGAAAAAAATAAGGAACACAGTACGTGCTCATAAAATCAGAAATAAGGAACACAGTGCGTGGTCATGAAATGTATGATTAAATATACAATTAAAAATCTTACATTAACAAAATTAAATTATCATGGGTAGAGAGATGATGTGCATATATAATCATTAATTTATAAAAATAAAGTATACTTAGTTCAATTTCTACAATAGACTTAAATGTTTAATGTAATAAATACTTGAAAGAATATTAAGATAAATATTATTCAATTAAATTTATTGACTTGTTTACAAGGATAAATGATTTACCAAAAGCTAAATATGTACACGATTTTCCTTTTTTCTTTTAATTTTTAAGATGCTGAAAAACGGAGCATTTTGGCTTAAAAACGTATTTACGGAACAAAGCTCAAAAAGCGGAATGAATCCGTATAAAACGGAAAAATTGGCAGCTATGTAGCGCTATCATTATATCCACACCTTTTTTTAGCTAAACAGTAACAGTTTCAAGCAATTACTCAGCGCAATCTTTTAGGCGTGGTCTATGCAATGTGATGTATGCTCATCACGAGAAAGCCATAGAGCTGATTTTCAATCGGAACAGATAAAATTAAATAGCTTCCTAAGTGGAGCAAAGTGAAGAGCTTTCCCATTATAAATAAATGCGCTGATATAAACATATTATAAATAAATGCGCTGATATAAACATAGGAAAATAAATACAAAAATATTGTATAACATGTTACTGAAAAATGCTGAATGGAATTTACGTTTGAAAGTAAAATAACATAATTGAAATATTACTATCCTACACGATAGTGTTACTATCGGACTATTTGAATTTCATTTTGTTTCTTGATTCAATATTCATTATTATGCTGCTGTAACATTCCTCTTTGTATGGTGTGATATGTAAGTTGCTTTGTTGGGTATAAGAAAGTTTTCGTAAGAAGGAGTCCCCAATGAAACTTTTCCCTGTGCCCCCATCTGTACAAATCGTTCCCTGGACATATGTAAGGGCTACCCACATGTGTCCAGCCAAACCGGAGGACATGAAAGGGGTATATACTGGCAATGGTGGATCCAGAAAAATTCTGGAGGTGGCACAAAACATTTGGCTCATATTTCTGGTAAATTCATTTGAATTTACAAACTAAGTCAATATTCTATACGATTGTTTTGGGATAGCACGTGCCCCTATCCCCCCCCCCCTCTGGATCTGACAATAAATATTGAAGAGAGAATATTTTTTTGTTAGCTACTGCATTAGCTAAATATTTTGAACTTCTAAAGCATGGATTCTGAATGGGGTCAAAGAAAGTCTTAAATGTGTCTTTAATATTCTATTGACGTATTGGGGTCAAACATATTTTTTCGTATTTAACGGTTTTTTTCTTCTTTTTCTTTTTTAAATAAAATGCTAACCCTTTGTGGAGCACAGTCAGCTTCAGCAGGTCACTTTTTTATATTAAATATATATATATATATATATATTTTTTTTGCTGTGTAGGTCCAGCATTTTGCGCTATTATGTGGCTGCCAATCTAACGGTGTCGAGTTGTGGTCATTTTTCTCCAGTTGCAATGTGAATACAAGTTAGAGCCCCTAAAAGCATCTTTTTAAGCTAGAAAGCTTTTAAGCTCTAGTCCTGTCATCTGTCAGGAATAGGAAATGTGATAAACAGTGACATTTTTAATTAGTAGTTTTAAATATTAAAATCATTTGTACTTGTTCTTTTTTCACTTTAGAAATAAGTGTGAAAAAGTGACACCACCCCTGTAAAGGTTAAATTTTGGGTCTATTAAAAAAAAATATTTTCTTTGCAGAAGTTAAGGGCTTAGCTAGGGGTGATATCTCCCAACACCGAAATTTTTAGATCAGTTAGTATTAGCATTAATGTGCATGTGTGTATTTTGCTGAGACAAACCTGCATGAGGGGTATCTGCTTAGTGGGGGTGGCTGCTTTGGGCAGAGGTCTTTATAAAAATATTCAACGCAAATTCACTTAGCATCTGGCAAAAACCGACCAAAACTTCAGACCGATAGATAGGCAACCAAGACTTTAACACTTTGACAATCAGCCATGTTTAATGTTTTATTCATTCGGCCATGGTCTGGCCCATAAGCATTCAGATTTTCATGTCTTGCGAAAATTCCGTTTATTTATACTCAACTCTAATGCTTATATCCTTCCTAAGAAACTACTGTCTGCATTCCTGGTCAAGATAGGGGAAAGAAACTGGGAATCACTGATCTAGTGCTGTCAGCAATGTTAATATAATTGAAAAGACATACTTATTTGCGGGTTTAATATCATATGTAACATCATTCAGATTTGTAATTTCGTTGATGTGCAAATCATACATCAATTTTATGTTTTATCTTACTTTTCGTAAGCAATGGCTTTCATGAAGAAGGGGTAGGGGATAGAGATGAGTTCGGGCTCATTTTTTGAAGCCCGAGCCCGCAGACTTTTAATCCAAGCCCGCCCGAGCCATATTATTAAAGTTGGAGCCCGAGCCCGAAATTTCAGCTAAAGACAAATAAAATTAACTACTTCATTAATAAGATACAATAAATTTTGGAGCTTCACACACCTTCTAGTCCCCCGTGCCGCTATTTTTTAAAATAAGTACGTCTATTTATCCCATGAATCACTTTTTAAAATCTGTTTCAAGGATAATGTTCAACAAAGGAGAAATTTTTCACGAGCCCGAGCCCGAAGGCAATCGTGAATTACAGAGCCCGAGCCCGAGTCGGGCCTGGGCTCGGGCTTTCGGGCTCGGGCTGAGCCCGTCTCATCTCTAGTAGGGGAGTGATATGTTGAATTGAAATAGTACTTTATGTGAATGCAGATTATGTCTCCCCCCACCCCCCACGTTAAGTCTACATTAGGCATATTGTTCAAGAGAGGGACAATTATAGGTTCCATAATCATTAAAATAACCATGAGAAAACATAAAACTGGTTACGATGTAAAATATATATATTATTATTATAATGTATATCGTAGGCGTAACCTGGGGGGGGCAAGGGTGGGCAATTGCCCCTGCAGTTATGAAAATTGCCCCCATAGTCTAAAAAGTCCGGGGGCAAAGTTATGATTTTGAACACAGATCATGCATTTATAACCCAGATATACTATCACATTCTTTAAAAAAAAAAAAAAAAATTCCCCTGCAAAAATCAACAAAAGAATAGAATCACAGAAGCTTTTCAACCCAACCGGAAAGATGGCAGAATCAACCAAATGGCCAAGCTAGATAATTTCTCAGGAACACAAAAATCAAGGGGCAGCGATTTTAAACTTGACTGAAATCAATTGTTCAGTGTTAGAAAAAAAGACCTGTTACTGTAAATGGTGGGCAAAAAGAGGTCATTTTCACAGGCAATGCCGCAATTAGAGTTTATGTCACTCGGAGCAAACCATAATTAGAGTCATGTGCCCCCTTGCATGGAGACGCGCCCCATCCCAAGAAACTGTAACTGATTTTGGCATTCCTTTTAGAATGTCTTCCGGTGCTTGTCCCCGTTTACCCCCCGTTTAGTGGCCGCCCTGTCACAGGTTGCGATCAGTTTCTCATTTATATTTTAGTGAACCTAATTTTGGTGTTTGAAGGTCCGTAGGATAGGGACAACACACTTTTATGATCATGCCCAACTTACTTGACTTGACAGATGACTAGTTGCGAAATCAAATGCGACGCAGTTTAAGAGAACAAAAAATGGTCTGCGATTTTATGATTTATATCTGCTGCCAGGGCCGCAACTAGGGGCACGTGCCCCAGACTTGGTAGGGGGCTCCAAAATAACTTATGGTTCCATGGGAGGGCCGTTCTAGTTTGTTCGTCCTGAGAGACGTAAACTCTAGTTGCAGTACTATCTAAGTCAGTATTTCGATACCTTTAACCCTTTTAGATTTTCATGGATTAGAAAAATATAGAAACAAATCACCTCATTACTTCGTACTAACAGCGTTGCTCTCGAGAAATACGGAGAAGCAACGTTTGACACAGAAGGGGAACCTTCACAGCTATTGTTTATAACGCTCTACTAATGTACATATGATTCTACTTTCTAGCATTTCAAAAAATTCGTTTAAAAGTCTAGCTAAGATAATATCTCAGAATATTAGTTTTCTTTAGTACATAGTATATGTACATTCACCTAATTTATACACACACCCCCCTTTTTTTTTTTTGGTGAAAACGTCTTCAAGTCAAAAACTTACATAATTTATCAGGGGTCGATCCAGGAATATTTTGCAGGGTTCCATTTTTGTAAAAACTGCATATTTTTGTGAATTTCAATGCTTAATTTTGTGAATTTCAGCACTTAATTTTGTGGATTTTCAAACCAAATTTTAATAAAAGTCTTTTTTTTTTTTTTGTTAATTGATGAAACACATTAAAATGTACGGTAAAATGCCAATGAAAAGTAGTTTTAATCGACTGTATTTTTGTGAATTTCAATGCTCAATTTTGTGAATTTCAGCACTTATTTTTGTGAATTTTCAAACCAAATTTTAATAAAAGTCACTTTGTTTTTGTTAATTGATGAAACAGATTAAAATGTACGGTAAAATGCCAATGAAGACTAGTGTTAGTCGACTGTATTTTTGTGAAGGGGTTCCGTTTACATCGATTGTAATTTTGTGAAAGGGCCACAAAACGGACCCAATTTTTGTTTGTATCGACCCCTGTGCCCCGCTTTTGGTTACCGTATTTTCCGGCAGAAGCGCAGCGGCGCTTCTGGAGAGAAAAAAGCATATTTTTTTTTTTTCTGCAGCACTTCTAATGCAGCGGCGCTTATGGCGAAACAATTTTTTCAATGTAGAATCGACATTCTCCAAGTTTTTATTTATTTGTTATTGTTTTTAAATTACTTTTGGTGGGATAAATGAGCTGTTCTTTTATAGCAAGAAATGATGCACCCTTCTGTCCGTTCCAAGACAGTCCTCATTAAAGATCACACAGCAAAAACCTGCCTCCTCTTTCGGTTTTTTTAAGTCAACTTCCGGTTTTCCAGCTAGAAGATAAAATTTTCCCACTGGATTTTTACGAACTAATGCATAAGTGTTGTTGTATTTATATGCACATTTCCAACTGCAAGAGAGTATCAACAATACCATTAATCGCGATGATAGTGGGGGGGGGGGAAGAAAGAAAGAAAACGCTAACATATTTCACCATTAGGGTGGCAGAAGAAAAGAAAAATAAACATCAGTTCAGCTCAGAGCGGAAGTGTTTATCACCAGCTGATTAACGGGGAAAGGCGGGGAGGAGAACAAAATATGCTTTCTTTTTTACAATATTAATAAACAATTTAAAATCGTAAGAGAGATATGTTTGTGAGGAAAAATGTGTAATTTAAGCAAAGCATGGAGCAGAAACTCAAATGCATCAATCACTTAAGAGACACAGAAGGAGTACTAAATGTCATGTTTTCTTTTCTAAAATAAATAAATAACGACACCGGCGCCTAGAAGGTGCTCTCTTTTATTTGCACAGACGGCAAAACATATTCTATTCTATCAATGAAGGAAAATGCCGTGGACGACGATGCGTTGCGGTTATTTATAACCAACAGCGAGGAGAGTGATTTCGAGGGATTTTAGTTTTGGATATATTGTTTATTTTTTTATTATTATTATATTAATTTGATAATAAATTTATTATGATAATACAAAAATTTTCAATTCATTATTTTGCTGTATGGTTAAACTCACTGTACATTCATCTGCTGCTGTTATATTTGAAATCTGCCAAATGGAGAGTACAAAATGTATCTTTTTTTAAATTGTTTTTGAATGGAAAAAAATACTTAAGTGCCTAAGGTATTATTTTAGATCCTTCCCTTACTTATTCATATTTAAAATATTGTATATTTTCATATGGTTAAATAAGTTGTACGCACAGGCTATACAGTGCGGCGCTTACGATGATTTTTTATTTTTTTTTCGGCGATTTTACTATGATGCGGCGCTTACAATGGAGCGGCGCTTATGCCGAAAAATACGGTAATGAAGTCATACTAAAAGTCGTTCCAGCTCCTCAAATTATTAAATACCTTTTTCCACATTACTTTTCTAAAAATATTTACAATCCCCCACCCCCATCCAAAATAAATAAATATATAAAAATAGAAAGACAAAATAAAAGATAAATATATAAAAATAACGTACTGGACTCTTAAAAATTTAAATTTTCTGTCCAAGTCAAGCAAAAACATTGAGCTCAGAATGCTGTGAATTTAACAGGTCGCTAACATTAAAGAAATTGCGTGGGAAGAGAGGTTACAGAAAATAGAAAATGTGCAGTGCAATGAGTTTCATTGTAATATATATTTCAAACCTCGCAAGAAAAGCGGCTTTTTAACAAGGCATAAAATGATCGTTTTTCTGGACCTACAAACAAAACTTAAGAACATGTCATCACTAAATGACCATTAAGATTCTGTGAAAAATTGGAGTGATTTAAAGGCCGAACGTGGCCCTTTTATCACCCGTTAACTCAAAAATCAGTCACATCTGTGTTCACTTAAATAGACTAGGACCAGTTTTTCCCGCAAGCATATTGACTTTGTGAGAGAAGGGAGCTTTAAAAATTTTTGTATGCAACATGATGTTTTATATTTCAGGTCTGTTGTTAATCTTTTGCTACCTCGTTGGGGGGAAAATATCCGACGAAGAACACGGGAGATGTCCAAGAGGATTGGAGGGATTATTGAATGAGCTGCAAAGAATGGATTACAAAGAGCTAAGCTAAATAAATGATGTCTGTGTGTCAAGTTTGATTAAGTTAAATGAATTTTACCAGCCGAATATTTGTATCCTGCAGTGAAATATTATCTTGTTTTGTGTATGAGTACAGTTAAGTAGTTTTCGTAATTTTCTTGCCAAATCGGTAAATTTTAAATTTACCGATGTGCCTGTTTATTCCGTTCTAATAAAATGTTATGTTAAAATCCAATGCTTACTATGTTTGTTCCATAACTCTGCTAACATTTCCA
Source organism: Cheiracanthium punctorium (assembly GCA_038373885.1). Lineage (NCBI taxonomy): Eukaryota > Metazoa > Arthropoda > Arachnida > Araneae > Cheiracanthiidae > Cheiracanthium > Cheiracanthium punctorium. The sequence goes on along the minus strand of JAWZYV010011701.1, from coordinate 46,724 downwards.
AGTATTAGTCTGGAGAAAATACTACAATGTACTGATCATTTGGGGTTTTTGTCAGGAATTCGTTAAGGAGAAGACTCCATTATAGTTGCGCTTTGAGGGGGGAAATTTAGTTTTGTTTAAATTAAAAATGATGCCTCTCCTTACTTATTGGAAAGACCCTTTAAAAATCAAAGTCGGCCACTTCAGTTTTTGACCGTCAAATGTTTCTTGACAGACAAGCCCTGCTAATGTCCAGTGGCTGTGGAGGTTTTTTTTTTTTTTTTTGTAGTGAGCACATAGATTTGCAATTTCCAATCCTTCCAATGAACTTTGTTTTGGATGTCCACACAGACACTACCGCTAAAAGCTGATTTGGTCCCCAGTGATACCAATGGATGTGGAGTTGTTTTGATAAAAGGGGGAAAAAGTAAGCCCTTTTATGTATTTTATTAATTATACTTATTGCACTATTTACTTTTTGTTTCAAGAGTTAAAAATAGCTGTTCTCAAATTTCATCCGTTTTAGTACAGTATTTTTTACATTGTTATAGAGGAAATATTTTATGATTTATTAATGACTATGTCATTTTATCTCTCCCCTTTATTGAAAATTGTCCGAAAAATGTGTCTCAAAAATGCGACATAAAAGTAAGAATAAATTGTTGAGTATTGAACTGTTTATTTTTTTTTATTGTGCAATGTCTTATCCTCCTGAATTCTGTATCCCTCAATAAAAATTTATCTACCTAACTGTAACTCTGTTCACGCACGCATTCTTTTTACTTCTATACTTTTTTCACTTAGAGTAAATACGGGTTAGGACCCCTTACAAAGACCCCCACAGAGGGCACCTCACCCATCGGCCTAGAGCCCACGCGTAGCTAATCGGCCGTAATCTCACAAACACAAACAAATCTATACTTTTTTCCTTCTTGATGTTACCTTGTTATATGATGTGCCTGTTTCTTCCGTTCTAATAAAATGTTATGTTAAAATCCAACGCTTACTATGTTTGTTCCATAACTCTGCTAACATTTCTAAAAGGTTATGGACACCAGATAGATAAATTTATTTATTTGCTGATTTTTAACGTTCGTTTCAAGGCTGCATCATTCATCCTCAAAATGGCGACTGGAACTTGGCGAATTGAAACGCCGAATAAAGATAATTACGAAACATGGAAAATGCAAATGAAAGCGCTTTTAATAAAGATTGATGCCTGGATTTATGCATCAGGTTCAATGCCTAAATCTGAAGTTTTGGAAAATGACGAAAAATCGCAAGAGTTCGATATGTGGGTCCAAATGGACGAAAAAGCAAAAGCAGATATAATTCTATGTATATCGCCATCTGAACTCAAACAAATTAAAAATTGTGACACTTCATCAGATGTCTGGAAAAAACTGGGAGAAATCTATCAGTCTAAAGGACCTGCTCATAAAGCTGCATTAATGAAATCTTTAATTCAATATAAGATACTTGACTCGTCTAATGGAATTCACGACCATTTGAGAAAATTCTTCGACATAGTGGTCGACATAGTATAGACGACATCTTCGACAGACTTTCAGAAATGGATATTAAAATAGACGACGACTTGCTGACTGTAATGCTGTTATATATCCTCCTTTCTACTTTCGACAATTTCTGATGTGCTATGGAATCAGGAGATGAGCTTCCGAAGCCAGAAATACTGAGAATCAAATGCCAGGCGTAACGATGATAGACAAGAGGAAGACTCAGGTGCTTTCATGGCTGATCCTAGAAAACCTGCATTTAAAAATAAAAATTATGGAAAACACTCGGGCCAGCCGACCCATAAAATTAAGGACGCATCAGGAATAACTTGTAAAAGGTGTAAACGCATCGGGCACTGGGCTACCGAATATGAAAGTGGAAAAAAGAATAATTTTAGACATAAGTCTAACAGCCTGGGATTCTTATCCACTCAGAATGACTCGCCAATAGGGTTACCAGGCGAAATATAGCAACCCTACTCACCTAAAGCTTTCTCAACAATATAAAATAACGAAAAGGAAAATTTTTGGTGTGTTAAGATAGATACTAAAAATTATATAAGTTACTTCAGTGATCATCGACCCACGTTTGTCATTACAAGGAAAAATCAGGAAACCCTCCTACTTCCAGTCGATGAAATAAATGTAAAGGAAGAAGACAAGAAAAAGAAAAGGGGTGAGAGATAAAATGACATAGTCAATTAATATCGTTTTTATATGGCAATAATGAAACTAAAATATTAGGGGGAGTTCAGCAGGGGTCTCCCCTGACGAGGCTCGAAGATCGAATTATATATACAAAGGGCATTCCATAAAAACAGAGTTATTTTTTATGTAGTGGCAACACCACAAAACTAAAAAAATAGACGTGCAGGCGATTTTTTCAAACTGTTAACTGTACGTTTATACAAAATTCTAAATGAAGCAGACGATTTTATTTTCCTAGTTCCGTGCTTGTTTAAAGAACTGTTTTATTTGCCCTACAGAAATGGAGATGAGTGAATCATGAATGGAGACGAGTGATCACATTACATCACGTTTATGCTCGTCCACATGTCGCTACTTCTGTTCAGTAATATCTTAGTAAATGCAATATTAAAATCATGCCACATCCCCCTTACAGTCCAGATCTCGCACCATGCAATTTCTGGCTGTTTCCGACGTTGAAGGAGAAGCTCCGTGGCAGAAAATTTAACACAGATTCTGAAGTTATTTCAGCAGTGGAGGGTTCTTTGAAGCAGCTTCCAGAAAAGGGCTTCTCTACTTGTTTTGAAAAGTGGGTTGAACGATGGGACCGTTGCATATCATCTGACGGAAGGTATTTCGAAAAAGAATGATGTATTTTTTGCTGTAAATATATTTCTTGATTTTTCATGATTTTACTCTCAGTTTTTATGAAATGCCCTTTGTATGTATATATATATTTACATGTGTGTATGTGTGTGTACGGTAGGGTGATTCATAAAATTCAAGTTTTTATTTTTTTGACTCTCAACCCATAATATCATTCTATCTACTAAAATATGAATTGGTTAATAATTTCAGAATTTTTTATTGATATTTAGGGGTCGCTACCAACTCTTCAAAGTTTAAAAATTAACTGCAATAACGCCCTTTTGGGTCTACGCGTTTCCTTCTCTTCTCTACTTCCGGCCACCCCTATATCAAGCAAGTACCAATAAATTGAGCACCTCCCACTGCAGGAGGGGGGGGGGAAGAAAAAAGAAAAAAAAACATTTTATGCATATGACATTCCCCAGCTTTAGTTAGCTGGACTGATATTTACAACATAAACAATCCTGCTTCTTACCCAGAGATAAAATCATTGAAATCCAAAGTGGTTGTGTTCGCTCGTGAATGCGACTTACTTTCGTTTTTTTTTTTTTTTTTTTTTTTGTAATATTATTCATATAATGGCTTCAGATGTTATAAAAACAAGAAAAAGAGATGAAATATGGTTAATCTGACACACTTGCTCATAATTAGTGCAAACAAGATTACCCTCAGTGCAAGAAGTAATGAGTTTATTTTTTCACTATAAAAATGCAATGTAAAAATATAAATATTTCAAGGAATGGCAGAATTTAAAAAAAAATAAAGAAAATAAGGCAAAGCGTTCAGCAACAATCAAAGAAAAAGAAAACAAGTGGCAATCAAATTTAAATGTTCTGTTTGATATAGCTCACTCTAATGCTCTAAATATAATGAATATTGACGAAGATAAGCAATTTCTTTTGAAGCAAAGAAAAATGAACCGTCTTGGACGAATCAGTAAGATTGATAAACAGTATGCTAGAAAACTTGCTAAACAATTAGAAAAAGAAGTTAAGTTGGAAAAAATGAAAGAAAAAGAAAAAGAAGCAATAAATAGACTAACTGTACGATTTATTGTCATCTTCAGCTACTTCTTCTACAGAGGACAGGAGTGATAGTGACATGAGTCAAAGTCGTCCTAATTCTCCGAAGCCAGGACCTTCTTCAAGCAAAGATTTTTCGATACCAAGGAAACTAGGCCGAAAAACAATCCTAGATTCTAATTTAGCAACTAGTCTCGATGTCGCTAAATTGAGCGACCGGAAAGTGACTGTTGTTTTGACATCTACACTCAAAAGTCTAGGCTGTAATGTATCAGAATACAACGTAAGCTATTCCTCTATACGCCGCCAAAGAATGAATAATAGACTGCAGCTTGCTGAATCAATAAAATCTGATTTCCAACCCCAAACTACACTAACTGTGCACTGGGATGGAAAAATGCTCGAGGACATAACAGGGCATGAAGTAGTAGATCGTCTACCAATCTTGGTATCTGGAAAAAGAGTGGACTAGCTCTTGGCCGTTGCTAAGCTTCCAGATGGCAAAGGAGAAACGATGGCGTCTGCTATTTTCGAGACAATTTCATCGTGGAACTTACGTGATAAAATAAGATGTATGTGCTTCGACACAACGGCATTTAATACTGGGCGAATAAACGGAGCCTGTATTCTTTTGGAACAAAAAATGCAAAAAGAATTGATTTGGCTCCCTTGTCGGCATCACATCTTAGAAATCGTACTGGAAGCTGTCGTAGTATCAGCTATTGGACCATCCAGCGATCCTGAAATTATAATTTTCAAAAAATGTAAGAGCCGTTGGACAAAAATAAATCAGGAAGACTTCAAAACTGCAATTTTTGAACCATCTACTTGGAATTGCATTCAAACTGCTGCGACCGATATAATTACTTTTGCTCAGAATCGACTACAACAATTTCAGCCTCGTGACGATTACAGGGAGCTCCTTCATTTAATCATTATCTTTTTAGGAGGGATTCCTGAAAGCGGTATCTCATTCAAAGCACCTTCTGGAATGCATCGTGCATGTTGGATGGCGAAAGCTGTATATGCATTGAAAATGTTTCTATTTAAGCACGAGCTTAAGATCACAATTAAAGAAGCTAAGGCCATTACGGATATCTGCATATTTGTTGAACTTGTCTATGCAAAATACTGGTTTACAGCGCCAGTGGCTTATATGGCACCTGAAAATGACCTGAAGATTTTGAAGGACATAGTTGAGTTCGAAAAACATGATACAGTTTTAGCCAAAGTCGCCGGGAAAAAGATGTTGGATCATCTTTGGTATCTTTCATCTTTGGTATCTGGTTGCTCTAGCTTCTTTTGATAAGCGAATTTCTAATGAAAAAAAACGCAGAATGATTTTAGCACTGAATAACGAAAGTTCGGAAAACAGTCCTAAAAAGGCATCTTTGAGGTATGATGCAATCAAAAATCAAAATATCGAAGATTTCGTTACAACAAATACAATGAAATTTTTCAACATGACTGGTATTTCATGCGAGTTCATACAAAAAGATCCTGAGCTGTGGGAAGAAGAAGAAAACTACAGGTCAGCTAAAGAATTTGTACAAAACATGAGAGTCGTTAATGATATAGCTGAACGAAGTGTTGCTTTGATGGAAGAATACAACAAATTACATACAAACGATGAGGAGCAGAAGCAGTACTTGATGTTGTTAAGAATTATAGACAGAAAAACCACAAAAATTTATCGTTTTTGCTTCATTTCTCATATTTCAAAATTCGGTAGCGACCCCTAAATATCAATTAAAAATTTTTTAAAAAATACTGCTATGTTTTCTAGTGGAATAGACCATTTTTAGGGGTTGAGAGTTAAAAAAAAGGGAAAAAAATTTTTTGGGGTCTTTTATGAATCACCCTAGTGTACGGGCATGCATAAATGGACTTTCATTTAAAATGGCTTTTGCCCCCCCCCCCCCCAGTTTCGAAGCCCAAGTTATGCCCATGATGTATATGTGATGACTGATTTCCAGAATATTTTGTTATTTCTCTCATGTGTCAATGATCCCCATCTCCAAATCTATGGCATTTTTACTTTCCGAGTATATAATATGTATGGAAAGTATTGTAATCAAGAAAAAAAATTCTACTTTATGATTTTCATGCATTTACACATTTTGGGATTTTCTGAATTCATTTATGCTGTTTTTGCAGTGATTTATTTATGAATGTGTGCATTTTTGTACATGAACGAACACGATAGCTCCTAAACAATGCATTCGATTGAGCTAAAATTTTGTATGAATATTATAGACCACCCACTAGCATGACCCATATTGATTTTCGTATGAACAGGATGCATTTTTTACAAGGCTGCAAAAAAGATTTCTAATACATTACGGCCTATGGACAGGATTTCTTGAAAGTGCGCTATCGTCTATTGAGTATTTGAGTATTTTGTGCTATGGCAAGCCTACATGAAGGGCATCTACCTACGGGTGAAATGCCTTGTGCTTTTTAAAGGGTTCTGATACGTATTTAAGCTGCATCTTCCTGCACATAAAACCGCCAGAAACTCTAGACCGTTAGATCGACAGCCACGCGGTATGCCCGAACGCGGGACCTTATTCACTGTTCCAGAATTGTCACTTGCAAATCCTCTTTGTGGCTAATGTGAATCATAGTACACATGATTGCGCATGCATGAGACACTCATACTTGGATGGACCATATTCCTCATGAACAAACTTCACCAGGTACTTCATATTACCTTTGAAGTACCCGATGCGTTTCCCCCATTCCCAACCGTAAAAAATGAGATAGATAATGAGAATGATTGGCACATGATGGAAATTCATAAAGATTGATATCACTTTTGGTATAACACGTGATACAGTAAAAGCTCGACTATCCGGAAAGCACGGGAAGCGTCGAATGCCGGATAAGTGAAAATTCCGGATAGTTGAGCTTGTAAAAAAAAAGATAGAAACATTTGCCGGCAAAACCAGAGGGGGAGGGGAGAGGGGCATTATGCGTGTGCATACTGCTCAATTTTTATTTATGCAGTTTTGTAACAAGATTTTAATTGAATTTATGCTAATGCATGTTATATTGCAGAGTTTAAAGACGTTACAAGACTTTTATTATAATATGTCTTTGCATCCTTGGGAAGATTAATAATAAATTAAAGTAATAACACCTGCCGATTTTCAATGCTTAAAAGCTTTACACTAAGAGAGTGATAAAATAATAATAATAATAAATAGAGTGTTATTTCCTGCCCCCCCCCCCTCCTTCCTCTTCAGTTTCTGTTCAGAGATAACATAGTCAAATCATTGGAATGCTTAAGCCGGAAAGTAGGTCACGAATCACTACATTTAAATAATCTGCAATCAGCATTTCTGCTATGTGTTTATTTTAGCGCGAAAGATGAAACATATCATAGTTCTGAGTTAATCATTAAAAAATATATAAAAGAACTTTTTGAAAATAATGTAAACATATTGCTATAGTAATGAACAGTATGATCACTGTTTTATCTCCTTGTTGTCCCTTCTGTGCTTGCAGACGCAACAGTGAAATGCTGTGTTTTTGTATTTTGTAATCATTTAGGCTGTTTTTCTTTCGTATTTTTAAACACACCATTGTAATTTATAGAAATATTAGTATTCTCTGGTAATTGGAAATTTTCACCTGTTGCCACCGTACTGTTTGGACAGCTGGAGAGGAGGGGCCACCGTACTAATCAATCTTTTGAGAAGACACAAAAAAGAAATAGAGGGAAGCTGAAAATTTTCCGGTTACTTGAGCTTTCCGGTTACTTGGATGCCGGATAATCGAGCTTTTACTGTATGAATCTTTATTACATGATAACTGGTTAAACACGTAAACTAGTTATCTCTTCAAATGAATTACTGTTGTCGAGAATGCTCTAGATCAGATTCACAAACTTTTCTCTATTTTGACCAGAAATGTAGACAGTAATTTCTTCGGGATAAAGATATGCATTAGTGTCTGGAATAAAGAAATGGAATTTCTGCAAGACATAAAAATCTAAAAGCATATGATAACTGATCAAAAAATTTCGGTGATGAGGGGGATACATATCCCTCAATACACCCCTAACTTTGACTTCCTTAATTTAATTTTATTAATAGACCAGCAAATTGACTTTTTCAGTGAAAAAAGAAAAGAAAACAAAATACTGTTAAAACAGAAAAAATTATCTTCACCCCTCAAATGTCCCTGAAATAATGTAGACCTATTTAAACCTTTCATCGACACCCTTTGAGTCTCGGCTTTAGACGTTTAAATAATCCAGCTAATGAAAAACGATTTCTCTTCAATATCCGAAACTACACACCGTCAGATTGACAGTCGTGCGATAGGCCAAAACACTGGGACAACACTTCAACCAAAATAGTTTCAACTATTGTAAAAAAGGTGGCATGCACCAGCTGATTGTGCTCCAGACAGGGTTAACTTATTTATTTAAAATTAAACAGAAATATAAGAAGAAATCCGTTAAAGTGCAAAAATTTATTTTCGACCCCCATTACGGCCCTGGAATAATATAGACTCATTTAAAACTTCATTGACTCTTTTTGGAATCTCGGCATTAGAAGTAATCTGGCTCATGAGCCAGCTAATTAAAAAAAAAGTTTCTCTTCAACAATATGTACCTCTTTATATACTCATATTATTCAATATACCCCTTTCAAACTGTCTAACTCACGATTCCTGGGCATGGGCATCGACAGAAAATGTTCCAGGGGCGGAGGTCAAAGATTATTTCAAAATATAGTTACCATATAGGAAAAAACAAAAAAACTAGAAGAACAACAACATACAAGAATCTTGGAGGAGACAAATCCCCCCCCCCTTGCCCTATGCTCCTAAACAGCCCCCAAGTGTGTCCTACGTACAAAACTTAAGTCCGGGTGGCTCATACACAACAGTTTTCATTCACCCTCCTCTCAGTCCGAAAAGCTGCTGATTCGGATCATTTATTTTTTACGTTATTTGAACCATTAGATCTTATACCGTATTTAACCCTCTGAGCGTCTTGGAAATGGGCAAATAATGTAAAGTTGTTTTCAGGGTAAAAATTTCATGCAGCTTTAAAATTATTTAAAAAATTAAATTTCGATAGGAAGATTTGTAATTATTAAAAAGTTAACTCCTAAGATACCTATAATCTTTAATATCGAAATATATTTTATGATACCTTGGTGTTATGAATAATTTAAATTATAGATGCATTGCAGTGAAAACTGGAATGAAGTGAACGGGATTTTACGTCTCAGCCGCTTAGAGGGTTAAATATATTGACAACAATTTCAGTGTTCATCCTAGGCGTTTTTCGAAGGGCGCTGCGCCCTGCCCGCCCTTTAAAGCAAAAAATCCTGCCCTACTTGCCCTTTCAAAAAAAAATAGCCGCCCTTTTGCCACCCAAAAACAGCGCCCTGCCTGCCGCTCTTCTAGCCCCGATTTCATTCATGGCACCATCCTCTCCCCTCTGTTTACATTTATTGTGTTGCGGCATCTCTTTCCTCTTTGTTGACATTAGTTAGCACCTTCACAGATTCTAGTGTTGAGTCTAGATTGATTTGGCAGGGCACAGTGCCCGGCGGCTCTTTTATCGTCTTTTTAGTGCCCAGCTGCCTAATTTCTCTTCTTTCTGCCCCCCCCTCCTTTTAAATTTTTATTATTCTTAGTCAACAATCACTACTTTTTTTTTCCTACATACCATTTGCATCCCATCACGAAAATACGTTAAATAAAACGGCCCCTTCACAGAAATACGATTAAGTACAATAACCCTATCATAAAAATAGGTTCGAATGAAAGCGGCCCTTTCACAGAAACAGTCTATCAGAAATCGGATCTTTCCCACAAGTGTAATTTATTAAAATGCCTTTTTCAAATATTCTATTCTTTCAGATCAAAATACTGTTAATGCCTTTTTCATTGTCTGTTTTCATTTGCGCGAGCGAGTAACCCGAAAAGGCTCCTAGTGTGTTTTGTTTTTGTTGACTCAAGTGAGAAGCCCGATCGCAGGGCAGAACTACGTCTACGTGGGCATTTCAGTTGGGAGTTGGGGGAGGAAAACACGGTTGGGAAATTCAAAATTTTATGAAGTTATCTAAATATTTCTGATTCCATTTGTCAATCCTCAAATATCAGTAGTTACGTTTGATAAATATGTAGTTGCGAGTTATCAAACAATCATTATTCCATTGTTCGTAGCTAGCTGTTGCTCTTCTCGATGTTTTTAATAGTTTTGCACGCTAACAAGTTTATTTTTTATTTCCTCCCCTAAACGATTTCCTCTTTTTAATCGGCTTTCTTAGTACATATTATTCTTAATGTATAACAGTTATTTACTAATCATATATAATTACAGATGATACAGAAAGTATGCCTTAGCAAAACGACGTTTTGCGATTCGAAAATTCTGCGGGATTTGTTTGTTATGGCAAGCCTAAACAAGGGATATCTCTTGTCTAGGCTTGGCGGGACGCTTGGTTGGATGACTTTTTAAGGAGTTCTAACTTGTATTGACTTTACATCCGGATGAAACCGACCAAAACTCCAGACCGACAGTCGCGCGGCCGGGGCCCGAACGTGGGAACTTCAGCCGTCAACCATGTTCAGTGGCTTTATCCACTCAAATCGGTCTGAAAATCGAGCGATTTGCGAATACAGCAATTGAAACACATTATGCTTTTGCCAAATTAAGAGCATAATAATGATCTTTCGCTATTGCAGGGTAGCGCCAGGGTTATTGGCTCCCAGTTCTGCCCCCCATTTCGGCCTTTTAGTTTTCCACCATATTATTTTTAGGTGTCCTGCCGGCCACCATCTTTGTTTTTACCTTGCCGCCCGGGCGGACCCCCCCCCCCTTTATTATGCAACAGTTTTAATTGTACTAAAGTGGAGTAACTGCAGAATTTAGTAAATCAGACTATTGACAAGATTTGGTATTCTAACTATTCATATTATGTATCTTCCGATTTTTAAAAAGTTCTCAACATTTTAATGAATGAAGCAAAAAATAAATAAATAAAAGCAATAGAAAGCTAGTTCTGGGAAAGAATGTCTTAAGAAAATAAATTGTGTCTTAAGTTATTCATAAAACTAACTGTCATCAATTTAAGCTTATTTTCAGTTTTTAAAAACTAAAAAACAAAAAAATTCGAAATGATTCTTTAAGTTTTTTTAATATGTAATTTGTTTGAGTACTTTTGACAACAGGATGTTAATTATTTTTATTATTTAAAGCTGATTAAAAACATTTGATAGTTAAAATATTTAATACTTTTTTTATTATAAAAGTATTAAAGTAAGGTTGAAGAACGAAAATTTAGTGTTTTTAAAGAGAACTTTTTAAGTATGCTACAAAAAATTAAAAATAAAGCTATGAAAAATAAATTATTTAAAATATAAACTTTATTTCACACATTTGGACAATTCTGTGAGTTAAAAAAATATTTATTTTATACTTGCTAAAAAACTTACATGTACTAATTATTTTTATTTATTTTAAAGAATAGTGCTTTTTAAAAAACTTATATTCACTTTTCATGAATGAGCAAACATTAAATTTGAAGTGAAAGAGAAGAACAAATATATTTCAGTAATTTGATTTCATATGGTGTACATTCCAACCATTGGATGCAATACAAAATTTGCATGAATGTCATTTATTCTAGCAATCTTCTGTGTTCAGAATTCAATTTTCCCAATTTCTATAGTTATCAATTGATGGATGAGTTAAATTGTTTGATCCAATTTTAAATGTCTAATAGTAATAAGGGTAACTTTGAAAATCTTTACTTGGTACTCATTCAATAATTATTGTGAACAAAAGAATTTAAATTCTGATTTATATTATTAAATTTTATTATTTTTATTATATGCTGAACACATCTATCCTAATCCACTTATACTGACAGTCCTTTTCTGTTTAAAAGTTTGTACCAATATAGGCAAAACATCCTATATGAATATGATCCAGTAATTGTGGTCCAGTAGTGATAGTGTCATAAAATTGAAGAACATAAATTAGCAGTCCCTCTGCCTAACAAATCATGTCTGGCTAAAAATTTCTGAAACCTTCTTCAATAAATGTACTATTCTTATAAATAATAAACATGTATTATAAGAATAGTACATTAAGCAGAAAATTCAAAATTACTTTTATTAAAACTTCTTTTTTTTTAAATCAAAAACTTCTAGTTATCTACAGATTTAATTCACATATTTATGTCATGCTTAGAGCAAAATATTATCAACAAATCCTTTTTTCTTATTTCGCTTATACTTACTTCTACAGGATATTTTCTCCAAAAGATCAGGGGAAAAAACTAAGACAAATTGGAAAAAATCTAACTATGCATTGTAGTCAGAACACATATTACAACTCTACATGTTAAAGTTTCGGGGATCAGATAGTTTCAAACCAGTGTCTATATATGTTAGCTACCTGTACATTCTCGTGGAACCCCAAAGTGCCTTTTTTAAGAACAGGGTGCCCTTTTTGAAATTTCCTCCCTGTCGACCCTTTTTTTCTAGAGTCAACACTATTCTAATCACCTCCTCTTGTAAATTAACCATTTTTTTATGCCTATATAGCTATACATGAAAAATTTTAAGTGCCAATTATTTTATATGTAGACTCCTCACCCCCCCCTAAAAAAAAAACAAAGAAACTTTAGATACAATAAATGCAGATTTAATATGAAAAAGCATTGTATTGTTGGCTGACCTTTTTCTAAAAAAGCAAATGGCAATATTCGCTTAGTATATACAGGCACGTATCCAGAAAACAGTTTGGAGGGGGAGGGAGTCCTGGACCCCCCTAAATACATTCTTGAGTATATATATATATATATATATATATATATATATATATATATATATATATATATATATATATATTCATATAGTACCTCTTTATCTTCTGACGTGCCCTTGAAAGCTTAAATTGCCCTTTTTTAAGGACTAGCACCCTGCCCCTTTTTCATCCTAGGATGATCTCTGTAATTTGTTATAATTTGTAACGAAATGTTCCAATATTATTGCATTGGTTATGTGAGCTATAACGGTATGAAAATATCATTCTGTTCCTTTAACGTTATGGTCTCGTGTTTAAAATGCTATTCAGCGAAATACTATATTCTATAACTAATTGATACTGTATCGTTATTAAATAGTTATGTGAGTTAAACGTTATAAACTGAAGTGTTAGCATGAGTAACCGAATGCATTCTGTTACTTTTTGTTCAGTTTCTGAGTATAACACAAAACAGAATAACGTTATTATAAGTATACCATTGAATAACGTTATTCTGAATAACATTATTGCAATAACGTAGTCATTTCATTCTATAATTTTGTTACGGTATGATAACAAAATACAAAATGTAACGTAACTAATACATAACGAAAATCAAGCAGTTATTTGTACATATAAAAATTGTATAACGAATTATTTTGTTACAAGGCCGAATAACGTTATAATTTTGTTATGTTAAGTTACGGATCCCTGGTTTACATGAGAGATACTGAGCATGAAAAAATATATATATATAAATTAAAAAAAAAAAAATCAGAATGTAACACAATAAGACGCACACACACAAAAAAAAACCTTAAGAAAAAACTGTTTTCTCCCAAAAATTGCGTGGAGGTTTTTAAGCATTCTTATTTCTACTCATGAATAGAGTACTTATGTTTCATGTTTTGCATGATAAACAAAAGTTTTTAAGCATTATGTGGAGCCAAACGATTTCTATTATCTGTATAAATTCTTTTTGCTGAACTAAATAAATGTGCAGAATTTAGCGAGCTTGGTGGAGCTGATAGGTATTGTAAAACAAGTGGCTTCATTCGTGGAAATAGTGCCTACCCAGGTTATTTTCAGCCCCTCCCACTAATTCAATTTTGGATAGAGACCTGATATTGCAAATCAATTTGATTGCATGATAAGACATCAATCAAAAAATATATCCGTCTTATGTATCACTTTATCAAGAATGTTCAAGCATAATTTTTCATCCTGTCCCATGCATATTATAGATAGAACTTTAGTAGTATATAGCCGAATAACCAGCAGAGAAGACGGATATCAGGCTGAGGTGCCAGATATCTGGTAGTTATGATTCGGATATCCAACGGTATTTCGGATATTGAAAAATCAGCTGGATACCTTGCCGGATATCCGTTACATCCCTATATGTGATGGGTACAAAAATTTCTATTCTGATTAAAAGCTATCAGGATAATTAAATTTTTCTCTCTGGGATATAGTGCCTGATCTCCTTTTCTTCTATTGCTTTTGCAATGGTCTTGAAAATTATAGATGTTCAGGCTATATATGTCAATTAAATTTTGAAAATGAAAGATTTTCTCTGAATAGTTTTGCAAAAAATGCCACCGTATCTTAAACCTTGGTTTAAGGATGTATAATATAACATGCTTATTTGGGCAGGCAGAAAAGCACTTTTGCACAGATTTTCGAAATCATGAGAGCCTAATACGGAAAAGGGTTCCCTTGTGTTGCTTTAATAAACATGCAAATTTTACTTTGAAATCTGACAATATCTTCCAGGGATGCCAGCACCTTTAAAATTTTGAATTTTTGCAAATTTTTTTAATCTAGTAGATCCTAGTGAAAAAAAAAAGTTGTTTCTTGAGTTGGCTAATAACCATGTAAAATCTTTTTGAAATTGGTCAATATCTTCAGGTGTCACCAGCATCATTTAAATCGGAAATTTTGGGCCAAAATAGGTTTTTCCTGAAAACACAATTCTTGCAAAGGACTATATTCCGTATACGGTGCTTTGTTTACATGTCAATGGTTTGTTTACAAATCATTGGCGAACAATGTGACGCGAGAGTGAGCGATGCACCGCCAACTGCCGGTGGTAGTTGTGACTGGCAACCATAAAGAATACGTGTTTCGTCAGGTTTGGGAATTTGAAATTGTTTGCGTTATTGATGGAAGGGAATGAAATGTGTTATGTTAATATAAGAAAAGAATTTGTGGGTGTTTGTTAGAAATATAGTACGTTATAAGCCAGTGGGTGTTGGGGACGTTTCTGAGCGGTTATTTACCAAAAAAATAGAGGTAAGTGTTCTTTTTTAACGAATCTTTCGATGTTTAAGGTTTTTAATGTGAATTTTAAATTGATATTTGAAGTGTTTATGTTTTCGTAAGTGCTATTTACGTGCTATTCTAATCATACTGACTTTATAAGAGGTGTACAACTAGGTTGTTTAATCCACCGATGTTTTTTTTGAGTTGAAAACGGGCCAGTGTTTGCCCAGTTTACATTAGCTGTACAACTAGGTTGCTTAGTTCACTGTTGTTGTTTTTTTTTTAGTTAAAAACGGTCCACTGGTTGCGTAGTTTACATAGCTGTACAACTAGGTTGCTGAATCCACTGAGGTTTTTTTAGTAAAAAACGGTCCACTGGTTGCATAGTTTACATAGCTGTACAACTAGGTTGCTAAATCCACTGAGGTTTTTTTAAGTAAAAAACGGTCCACTGGTTGCATAGTTTACATAGCTGTACAACTAGGTTGCTGAATCCACTGAGGTTTTTTTAGTTAAAAACGGTCCACTGGTTGCATAGTTTACATAGCTGCACAGCTAGGTTGCTGAATCCACTGAGGTTTTTTTTAGTTAAAAACGGGCCACTGGTTGCCTAGTTTAGATAGCTGTACAGCTAGGTTGCTGAATCCACTGAGGTTTTTTTTAGTTAAAAACGGACCACTGATTGCCTAGTTTAGATAGCTGTACAACTAGGTTGCTGAATCCACTGAGGTTTTTTTAGTTAAAAACGGTCCACTGGTTGCTCATTTTTAGTGGAATATATGTGCAATTTTAATGTGCTGATAGTGGAAAATGGTTGGCGACAGTCGCTGGAGCTTGGCGGCCGCCAAGCTCCAGCGACTGTCGCCATGTTTACATGGGGTGGGCACCGGCTTGTATGATTTTACCCTTGCAAACTTTCAAAATCAATATCAGCCAAGTGCAAAAACATTGTTTCTTGGGTTGGTTAATAAGTGGTAACATTTTTTTGAAATTGGACAGTATTTTCAGGTAGCACCAGCACCTTTAAACCAGGGTTGGCAAAGTGGACCCAGCCCAGAAAAACCCACACGGGTTTTTCTGGGTGGGTCCACCAACAAAAACCCGCCTCGGTTTTTGTTCAAATTGGGTTTTTGTTTCAAATCATTTCTGAGTCTACAAATCCCACCTATAGTATTTAGAAATACACTTTACCTTTTAAGCCCAAAACCTAGGTGGTTTATCTTATCAAAATTACATAAAAATAAGTCATATTTATGTTAATCAGATGAAGTTTACCTCAAAATATTTATTTTCTAAAATTAATTTCATTAACTGAAAATTTTGAAACTTCTAGACAGTATAACAACAGTGTTTTTGACAGAGGTAGTCATGATCCTTCACAGGAAACAAGCTTTCTTTCTACTTTAAGAATTAAAAAATATTATTTGTCATATTTCAATTACTACTTGTATTCATTATTGATTAAGAAATATGTAATTATATATGTAATTATATGTATATATATATATATATATATAACTAATAATATTTTCCCTTTAAGAAATATAAAGAAAAAAACCCTGAAATTTTCAGTTTGAAAACACAGATTACTTTTTGCTACTATACTGTTTTTATTATTCTTTTGCTTATTTAATTTTTTTTTATAGCAAATATGCAGTGATTATTATAAATAAGTTTTGATACCACATTATAATGAAAATAAACTGTTGATAATATTCTAGTAAAAAACTATGCAAAATATGACATGTGTGTTTAATGTCTAATAATAATCCCAATTAAAGTTAAATGAAAACAAACTAAAAATGTATCAGGTTGTAACGAAAGTTTTCCGCCAAATCTACCTGAAAAACTCACTTCTAACTCCTTAGATAACTGTTTATGAACTTTCGGTATCAAACCTGCACAGTGTCACATGATACAACAATAGTATTTAAAGCATTACTCATAATTCGTTGATATTCTGTAGCTGACTTTTTGCAACACAACTGGATGTAAATGATGGTTCTAATTCGCTGGAGTGGTAGTTCCATTTGAGACACTTTGTACTTAATGATAACTATATTTTTTACAGATTTCACACCATAGTGTTATAAAGTAAGTCTCTTTCTTCCAAATGCCAAAAATCGTTTGACAAAATATGAGCAAATACGCCAACGCGAACTGTGTGCCGACGATGTTTGAGGTGGCGGGAAACTTTCATTACAACCTAATAGAATGAAAAATATATTTCAAATTAATTATAATTGATCTTTTTTACAGTTTAACAATCAAAATCACATTCACTTTGATTTTTGTGGTAATATTTGTAAATCTTTACTAATTTTTCACACTGCTCTGAGCCTAGTCTGTTCCGCAGCTTAGACCATATGAATCCAAATCTAGAGAAAATTCTCTCAATGAAGCAGAGCTAGATGGAACAGAATGCAGAGACTGAAAAAGAAGTGTCTGACATTCTTTCCATTGGTCAGCCTCAGGAATTGTCTGTGATTGGATGATTCAAGAAAATTTCAAAACGAAACAAACTACAAAATGATGTTGTCAATAAATATAACCACATGAAAAAAATATTTTTATGGTAGTAATGACTGGCTAGAAGCAAAAAATATTGTTTATCAAATATCAAAACAAAGTCATTTTATTAATAATGAAAGATGTAAACATAAACTCAAACCCAAAATAAAACATTTTTGAGTAGACTGATGCCATAGTAATAAGAAAAATTCATTATGGAATGGATTCGTCTATTTGAATGGCATTAAGTAAATGTATGACCAAAAATAAATAACATAAAAGAATAATTTTTAGATTTGCAGTTTTGTTTGTCACATATTTGCATTATTGTTCTTAGTAATGATTTTTATATGAAAAAATTCAATTAATTAATGCTCATGCATATGTAAACAGATACATTGTATAAATATACAAACATACAAAAAATAACAAAAACCCAGAAAAGCCCACAAAAACCCACAAAAACCCGGGTGGGTTGGGTTTTTGTACAAAAACCCGGGTTTTTGCCAACCCTGCTTTAAACAAGGGTATTTTGACAAAGAAAAAAACATTTTTTTCCCGAAAATAAAAGTTACTGGATTTTGAAAATCATTAACAGCTGTGAGGTAAAGTTGCTTTTCATCTTTAGAGTGAATCATGTAAAGAACATTGCAGCACTCAGAACATTGCTGATATCGATTTCAAAAATTGTTTTTTTTTTTGGGGGGGGGGAGTGTTTATTTGGGCCCAAGGCCCAAATTTCCAATTTCAAAGATGCCATTGACACCTGAAGATATTGTCAGATTTAAAAAATATTTTACGCTTTTATTAGCCAACCCAAGAGACAAATTTTCTGCACTCAGCTGATATCAATTTCGAAAATCTGCAAAAATTGTGTTTTTGGCAGAAAATGTCTATTTTGGACCAAATTCCTCATTTTAAAGATGCTGGTGCCACCTGAAGATATTCTCCGATTTTGAAAAAGTTTTACAAGGTTACTAGGGATGCAACAGATACCCGGGGAACATACTGCATCTGGCCTATCCGGCCAGCATGCCGGATAATTGGCAGTAGATGGATATAACTAATATCCGGCAGTACATCCGGCCTAAAATTATATACAGAGAAATAACATAAATAAACATAATAAATGAATAAATTCAAAAACTGCAGTAATAAAGAATGCAAAGAAACCAAAGTTTTGTGAATATATTTTGTTTTCAATACATCTGAATATATTTTTATCATGTATAGAAAATGGGAAAAAAGTTAAGTACTTCTATCTTTAAATAAGATTGGAGTGAATTATTACTAGGAGAAATTATTATACAAAATCCCTGTTTTTCAATCTTTGCAAGAATTCGGTTACCTTTTTTTTCCCACCATAAATTGACCCTGCTTATAAGAATAATGTACTGGCTGTAGTACTACTAGCTGGTGAGAAAATGCCCCCCCCCCCCCAATTTCGATAAAGTAAGGAACTTTGTTACATTGATTTTCCAACAGTTGAATGGAGTTGTCTTTCAAGAACTGATCTTTTAAGATATTTATCTAACTCTTGAGGGAGAACATCCATTACATTGTTATTTGTATGACTTTAATTACAGTAAAACTGGTACTCAATTCATGGAAACAATCCCAAAAGGATTTCTGATTTTTTAATTAAATGATTTGAAACTAACGAGAAAATTTTAAGAAAAAGTAATAGCTCAATGATCTAAGAAAACTAGTGAAAATAAAACAAAAAAGAAGAGAATACGGGTGCTGGAGTTTTACTTATCTTACAACCAGCACGCCGTCTAAACTTAATTCAGATAACTTAGAGCAGGGACGTTAAAATGAGTACGCATTCATAAACTAGGAAACTTTATTAACTAAGAACAGGTATATTTGCTGTCGCAGCAGCACTTGCTTATATACCACGGTTATATAGCGCGAGCACGGTTGAGTTGTCACTGCAGATCCTGACCATCGTCACCACGCCAACATCACCACGCGCGCATTCTGCTGTGGCTTTCGCAATCGGCAGCCAGGCAGGTAATTTGCCCGACACTCTGCCACCGCAAGAACATACTGCTGCCGGATATTTGGTATCCAGTATCCGGCCAAATTTATATCTGTTGCATCACTAATATTTACTAACCGACCCCAGGAACAGCATTTCCGCACTGGGCTCTTATCAATTTCAAAAATTGGTGCATTTTCAGCCTGCCCTAATGTTAGGGTGTCCCAAAAACACTGGCCTTAGCTTTTATTAATATTGATCATATACAATACATTTCGAAGTTACAGTAAAAAAGTTCAGAATTTTAAGATATCAGTTAACTTTCCTTAATTCAAATTCATTTAATTAATTCAAAAAATATTCAAGATTAAATAAATCAATTTAACTTTTTATATGGCACCATATGATAATGAGGTGGTGATGTGTAAAACTTGAACATTTTATTTTAAAGTGTCAGAAATATGAAAATAACTACTGTGACTAAAGTGACTACTGTGACTAAAACCATTTTTATAACCTTTCAGGACTCATAATACATGTTGTATTATTAAAAAATCAACCTTTTTATAGTTCTGTGGAAGTATTCCAGGCTGGCGTTCTTGGTATTATTGGTTGTCTTACGATAAATATTAAAGAAGACTATGGTAAGTTGATCCTGATTTTTAGTGACTGTCAAGCAGCCTTAAAGGCTCTTACCTCATTTTAAGTTAAATCAAGGATTTATCTGGAATGTACAAACCTTCTAAGAGAACTAGAAATAAAGTAACTTTTGTAGATACAAGGACATAAGAGAATTGAAGGTACAATCAACTCTGGTTATAGTGAATCTCTGGACACCAGCAAATTTCATTCACTATATCCGAAGTTCACTAAAATCAATGTTTCCTCATGCTGAACAAGGCACCTTAACTAGAATATAGTAGATGATACATTTCAAAACACTCTCCAGGACAAAGCCCTACGTTACAAGTTTTGCATTCATAATAAGTCAACTTGCATTTTTTTTCTTTTACTGAACTTTTTTTGCATACAATGCATTCTCTTCGTGCCTTTTTACCTTTTGCGTCTACATATATGTTAGGAAAATGTCGCCCAGTCAATCGCAAGGGGTTTGCAACTTTTGCAGTTTGTAGTTTCGAGGGCTTATTTTCTTTATGTCTTTGGACAATTTGCTCAACAACATTTGTTCGGAATTCCAAAGATGAAATTTTTCTGCCTTTTTGCTTGCAGAACAGTATGTTTGCATTTAATAACGCCATGTCAAGAAAACCGAAAAATAATTTCCTATACCATTTTACAGTTTTCCGGAAAGCTGGGTAATGATGCATGATGGAGTCCCCTGTATCTACTCCTCCCATATACTTATTGTAATCAATAACGCATTGTGGCTTTCTTATGTCCTCTCCTGTTTTTCGATGTTTTTTTCCTGTAGGAATTAGTTCCTTACCGTGAAAAGTGGTCAACATGGTGACATCTTTCTTTTTGTCTTTGAACCCTATGACATTCATACCCTGCTTTTGAAATGCAACAATACGATCATTTTGGAAATGAGTCGGTAAATCTTTTGGCATGACTTTCCTGTTTTTTTGCACAGTGCCACACATATTTGTTTTTTTCTGCAAAAGATGAGTGGCTAGTTCAGGAGAAACAAAAAAATCTATCAAGGTATAGATTATAGCCTTTATCTTCTAAATCTGCCAACAGAGTCTTCACAACACGTTCTCCATAAAGTGCACCTGGCTCCGATAGTTCAGTGTCTTTGCCAGTATAGACAAGACAATTCCAAATGTATCCAGAATTGGAATCACATAATTTGTAGATTTTTATGCCATATCGTGATCGTTTGGAAGGAATATACTGACGGAAGCCGAGTCTCCCTTTCCACGGAAAAAGACTTTCATCGATAGAAATTTCTCTTCCGGGAATATAAAGAGTTCTGAAATTGTGTACCAGTTTTTCCAGAACTGGGTTTACCTTTTCAAGTTTTTTTGCATCCTGTTTTGATGTAAAATGAAGACATCTCAAAATTTCCAAAAACCTATTTCTCGTCATGACAGAACCAAAAAAAGGAGTGCAAAGCATTGGATTTGTAGAAAAATATATCTTGATTGTGGGTTTCTTGATTATACTTATTAGTATAATCAAAGATATAAACACCCTAATTTCATTTCCTGTCACGTCTACAATGCATCGAGGATCTGGAGATTTCGATGAACTTGCTTCTGTTTTGGATTTTTCAAAAATAAATTTTGAAAAATTATTTGTTTCATTTACTATAATTTCAATAATTTCATCCGTGAAAAACAAATTAAAAAAATCTAATTCCTCATCAACTGGCTCTGCACTGTTTATGTAGATACCACTATTTGCAGAAAACTCCATACTTGGCAATTCTTTGATATCCGTTTGCCAGTCACTCGTACTTAAATTGTCCGCACTATTATCGGCATAATCAACTATTTCAGTGTCATCTGAATAGTCAGATTCACTGCTGCTAACATTCGAAAAATCACTTTCCTCCGTTTCACTATCAGATTCGTTCATCAATTTAAAAATCTCGCTCTCACTTAAATATTTTACTCTTTTCGCCATGATGGCTAGGATAAAACTGACCCAAAACGTACAAAATACTATCTTGCTAACTACTCCCAACCCTAAGCAATAAACATTTCATCCTTTCCCCCAATCCGCGAAGAAAAAAAACAAAACAGCGCTCTGTAAATCACAGCCCTTTAAATGCTCAAACCTTCGGAAAAGAGCGAACACGTGCAGTTGTTTACATTTTCGAATCCCCCTCATACAAAAAAAAAAAAAAAAAAAAAAGCTCGGAACCGAAAGTGCGAATTGAAGGTCAAAGCTCTCTGGAATGATATTTGAAAATGTAACAGACTTCAAGCGCCATCTAGTGCCGTTTAAAAATTCAAATAAAACGTTCCAATCTGAAATCACGTCTGTGTGATGATGGGCCGGCTGGCACGGAAACACTGATCACAAATACGATATCGCGGGCCGTGAGGGAAGAATCGTCTGATCACATATACGCGATCACGGTCCTGAACAGGTTAAACAGTATTACGACTGGTAGAAAACAAAGATTTTTATTTTTCATAAAAGCAACTGAATGGAATATTTATAGTTAGTAGGATTTATAGTTTCATTAGTCATTAAAATAATCTTAATTGAAATAGAACTTAAAATTTTTTAAAGAAATTAAATTATTATTCTGATACTTCTTTTAAAATGATGCAAATCAAAGTTTGGGA
This sequence comes from Cheiracanthium punctorium, assembly GCA_038373885.1. Lineage (NCBI taxonomy): Eukaryota > Metazoa > Arthropoda > Arachnida > Araneae > Cheiracanthiidae > Cheiracanthium > Cheiracanthium punctorium. The sequence continues at coordinate 24,066 of JAWZYV010011701.1, read as the reverse complement.
ATAATACCGTAAGCGGGTGTCGGTTGAGTTGGCAACTTTTTTTTTGTCACCAACGTCTGACCTTGGTGACTTGTCTTTCGCGCCAAACAAAACAAACATACGTAGACACATAAGCAAATAAATAAACCCAAAACTGCAATACACTTATTTAAACACACTGAAACATTTGTAGACATACTTCAAATGCAATTATAAACAAAATGTACATAAACAAAGCACTAGCTCTGGGTACGTTAAAAAATAAATAAACCATAACCTTCAAAATATGCAAAATACTAAAATATGTTTCTGCACATAATTATACAGCTAAAATTTTCCTTAAAATGTTAAAATCACAGTTTAAAATTAATAGAAAAACACTCAAATAAACCGACTACCTCCCCCCCCCCCCTACACACACACACAACTCCCCACAAATAACTCAAAAATACTTATATATTCAATTATATTTAACCTGAATAGTGCACATGATTTCAAGAGAAATATACTGCAAATATTTTCATAAAATGTTAAAAACACTCTTTATAAATAACAGAGAACCACTATAATAAACCGACTTACGTCCGACATAATTCCTTCGAACAGCATATTTTCTCATGACATCATAGAACAACACAACTCCGCCGAAGGGTTGCCGAATAGCTAATCTCGATTGGCAACACTGCAATGCTTATTTACTACATATGGTAAGCTTTGGCGACACATCACGCTTGGTGATGGACACCTGCTTACGGTATTATTCCCCAAAGGAGAATCTTAAAAAAAGAAAATGGGTTTTTTTAGGATAAAAACCCGCCTCGGTGGGGATAATGGGGCACTGCCCAGGCAGAAAATCTGACAACCTTGATCAGAGCCTCAATTCCAGCTGCATAAAATTCTTTCAGTTCCTATCTCATCTACAGTAGGACTTCATGTTGAACATCATAATCATCAGCAAATTGTTTGCCCCCAAGATGTTGTTTTAGTGGACCAAACAGATGAAAATCGCTTGGGGCTAAGTCAGGGCTGTAAGGTGGATGCTGTAGCAATTCCCAATGAAATTGTTGAATTGTATCCTGAGTTAAATGAGCTGTATGAGGACGTGCGTTATTGAAAGTGTGCAGTGATTGAATGGTGCATGAAAGTTGGGTTGATTGATTCATTTTTATTTGTCCAAGGTGTAGGGAAAGTGTTGTTCACTTGAGATAAAGGGAATTGCAGATGGGTTTGGTGGCGATGTAGAAAACAAGGACGAGAAAATGCTCATGATGTTTATAGGAGTGTAAGGAGAGGTTCCTGGGTTCAGCCAGAGCCATTTCAGTATGTGAGATGTGTTGTGAATTACGAGGTGTTGGTTTTTGAAAATGGGGAATGAATCTGTGATGGAAGACGTGAAAATGCATGAGCATGCTGTCCTGGATTGGTATATGTTTAGTAGAGAAGTGTGCATAACTGTTATGAATGATAATGTTGCGATTGGTAGTGAGGGAGTGATGTGAATGAGAGCAAATTTGGTAGAATGAAAAATCGAAGGAAAAAGCCTGTAGGTAAGTGGCATTGAAAGAGGAACGGATAAATGTTTTTTTTAGAGAGATTGATTGTAGATTGAAAAAGAATTCAGAAAGCATGATAGTTGGATGGGTGCTGCCAGGATCGATTGTTATTTCTGACTGTTGGAAAGGTTATGGTGGCTTAGAAAATTTGGGTTTTGATCAATTGACTGTAAATCACAATCATCATTTTAAGGATCCAGAGATTGGGGCACATGCAAATTCAATTGAAGGGACTGGTCCGGCATTAAACAGCATTTGTGCTGCAGCACCAATCATGTTGAGAGGGAATTTGATTCATACTTAGCAGAACATATGTGGAGAAAAAGTCACTTCAAACAGAAGGCCGACCCTGCTCACCCCCCGCCTCTTGAAAAATATTCTGCCTTTGTTTTTAATAAACATATTTTGATAGTTTATTGGTTAATAATTTCTACAAAATTAGGCTACAGTTTAAGATTTTTTTATGTAAAATGATTAAAATAGTCATATTTGTACAATCACTTAAATGTAAAATTTTGCGCAATTCTGCCAGCTAGTAGCGAAAGATTATTCTTCAAATTAAAATTGATCAAGACACACATACAGTCAAAGATATCACAAGAAAGACTCATAAATCTAGCTTTGATTGCCACTGAAAATGAAATCTGTTAAGAGACAGATGCAAAAGAAATCACATAAAAATTTGTAAATATGGAATGAAGAAAAAAAAAATTTCTTGATAAATTGTTAAAAAGAAATTTCAACAAATGCTTTCTTCTAAACTTCCCTCTATACAAATATTTTAGAAAATGGTGGGGGGTGACTTCCGCTATTTTGCAGGCAGATGCCAGATGACCTTGGGCCAGCACTGACCATAAATGTAAAAAACAATCAGCAACAGCAAAGATTAATCAAGATTTCTTCGCTAAAAAATTAGATCTCTCTTTTAGAAATGTTTCATGAAAATACAAATTAGAACGGAAGAAGAAGGGATGGAAAATATTGGATGCTTTTAGTTTGTTCTAATAGTGCATTCTATATTCAAGAATTAGTTTTAAAGTATTATTAACATACAAATTGAGTATCCTAGAACTTATTATATTGTCTCGAATTAATTGTAGTTGAACAATTAATTTTAATAAAATTAAATAGAAACTACAACATTTTCATCTTCATTATCAATGTAAACTTTTCTTTAGACTTAATAATTTAGAGTTTGCAAGTTTGATGACAGTTGTCTATATGTATAAGCATCATACCACTGCATGTTGACCAACAAATATAATAACGATAACCATGAGTTCCGTAACAGCTTTATACAATAGTTAAAAGTAATAAGAAACCCTTCCTAAATACATAGTATTACACGATCAGCTATGAAGAAAAGATACTTCAATTCGAAATTTATCGAGATTTCATGATCGAGATTATATAAAACTGAAACTAACATTTCATGATATGTCATTATACTGATCTTACCTTCAGATAATTCAAGTTCCAATTCAGCAAGTTTATCTTTGATATCAGAAGGCAGACTTTCAAAGTCTATGTCTTGCTCTGTCATGACGAAAAATAAACTATGTGCCTTCGGTAAGATTGTATTGTCACTTTCAAGTCATAAATTCAAAGATTTATAAACAAGCTTATCTTCATATAGGAAAGTTTACTGACTCCCCAAATTAAATGATGTTTTATAATATTTTGTTAGTCTTAGACTGATCATTTTCAATCGAAACACACAAGCATACACGATAAAACTTAATTGAAGGTTACACACATAACAATTGACGCCAAATTTCAACTAAGATTTTAAGATAAAATAAGAAACTTAAAACAACACAACTACATAAAACTGTGTAGTTGTACAGATATATATTTTAAATTTTCTATTCTGAAATTTATTGTCTGTTTCTTCCTACAATTTATCTTTGTTTATATTATTAAAAAAATTAATCCATAGCTGAGAGTAACATTACCCTTATACCCACTCCCTTATTTAAATAGATATAGAGAGAAAACTGTCGGCTGATTTACGGTTAGATACCAGCGCCATCCAAGATGTTCTCCGGTGGTCTAATCGAAGACAGTGGGTGAACCAACGGTTCGGTTGTGTGACGTCAGATTAATGACAACCATTTCTTTGGCCAAGTGACGTCACAGTGTCGACAACCATGGACATGGAGTTACAGATAAGGGGCCCGTTCCAGAATTCACCAGTCGGTTATGCACCGGTGCTACCGGTTGCGGTCATTCTTCGGTTAAGTGACGTCACGGTTGTCAACCGGTTTAGGTCATCCTCGCATATTTTGAAAGCAGGGGTCATACAGCGGACCGCAATGCATGCTGGGTAATCTTGACGATTTTAAGCCGCGCCATTATCAAATCTTCGCCAAGGATTGGTTACAGGGTTACATTACCGCTCTGGAGAGCATTTTCGCAGATCCCAACCGCCCGCGCAAATACCGCGTCTGCGCATGCTCAGCGAGATCGAGAGACGTGAAACCGCACAAAGCTTTAAGGACGGTGCTGGCGCCATCTGTTCGGTGAAAATGTAGTTAGTTTATTATATTGATAATGAATATATAGAGGATGACACATATTGAAATGGAAATTTTATTACCAGATCTACAATTTTGCTTTAGCTGATGAAAAATAAAAGCATAAAAATGTTAAATTATAAACTTATTTACATATGAAACGTAAGTTAAGGCTTTTTAATGTAAATTTCTGAATTTTTTATTAAAGGTATTTTTTATTTAAAAAAAACAATATTTCACATTAGTTTTATTAAACAGATTTAAAATTTTTGCTTCCTAGTTTTAAGAAATTATTTAAATCAAATGAATTTTAATAACTTTATGAAATGCTCGATTTCTAATAATTTAGTCTTGATTTTTATTTGTGCATTTTGCATTTTAAGTTAATATTGCATAATCCACAGTTTTTCTATTTCAAATTTGGTGTAAACTTACCATAGGCGTAGTTATATGGGCCCGTGGGGCTCGAGCCTCCCCAATAAATTGTGAATAGGGGCTGAGCCCACCCTATAATTTACCACTAAATACAGAAAACTAATTTATACTAACATAAAAAAAAGTATTTCAACGCCATTTACAAACGTTTAAAAAACGTTTTCTTTGCTTCTATTTTTAACTTATAACATGGTAGAAAGATACTAACATGGATACTTACCTTACATAGGTGTAGAATTCTATGGACCCATAGAGCTTGAGCGCCTCCAATAATTTACACTTACACATAGTAAGTCATAGCTGCCAACTACTACGGAATATAATTAACCACTTTTTGTAAACAGTATATTTTAAAATTATTTTTTTCAAAATAGTAACCAGCTCGAGAGCGCAGCACAAAAATTTTGCTATATTTTAAGCCGATAAATCATGTAGAAAAAGTGGTTAATTCTATTCCGCAGACGCGGTATTCTTCCGGGCGGTTAGGATTGGCGAAACGCTTCCGGCACTAGACGTTGGAAATACATAGGGATCAGTTGATCATCCAATACGAAGCCGCGTAGTGCCGCAGAGGGAATGATGTCAATCCTTCCAGGTCTCCAAGCGGCGTACCAGATTTGGTGAAATTGTCTTTGCTAGTTAGGCCATGCATTTTCGCCAGCACAAATAGCTGATTTTAGTAGCAGTTTGTAAAAATGCTAATCTTTTGTACAAATACAAATGTATACAGATTAAAGAAGAAATTTGCTTTTGAAGGATTATGTGCTCGGTGACTTTATAGATATCTAATCCGAGTTACGGGTATTTCGTTACTGTTCTGATGAAAAATAAACGTTCGCTAAAAATGAATTCGCTGATGAAAAATAAACGTTCGCTACTGTTTCGTTGCAAGTACGTTTAAAGTTTCGTTATCTTTCGTCTTTATGTATTATTGATCATACTCTACTTTTGTAATAGATTAACTCATATCTTTCTAATACTTCTGATTAATAAAGGTTACACAATATTTTTTTTATTCATACGATTTCTTTGTTTTTAATTTAGATTCTTTACGTTTACTATATTAGTACTTCAAATATACTATTTTAAGTTGTCGTATCTAATTAGTACATGTTAAAATGCCCAATGTTCATCAGTTTGCAGTGTTTATTTTCTGTGTACATCTTAATGTTCACTATATTTTAAGATATGCATGCTTTACAAAATGTGCTTCATGTACTAAAGATTTTAAAATATTATAATTTGCCTTGTTTATAATTAACATAGTGCACAAAAACACCTGGGTGTTTATTTCTGTCTATATAGTAATACTCAAATACTGTGATGATACCATAGAATTTCTTTTAAAGGCATGGGTTAATTTCTTGTATCCATATGAGCTTTTACTAGCTGAATAGCAGGCATGTGGGGCAGATATAAATGTAATTCTGCTTCATACTTGCTATTTTGCTGGAAATATAAGCTACCGTTCTTTTTTAAAATAAAAAATGAATGATGATGCTCTTGCTGTGAAGTCACATCGAAAAGAAGACTGCTTTATCCAACCAGCTGATTCTAGGTGCAGCATTTACCTCTTGGGAATACAGAATTCTTTTCTAGATCAGCCACTGATCGTAAATTATCTTATTTTCTGTTATGTATTAATCTTGATCGTGAATTGGTACTGCAATGAATTTTGTTGAAAATAGAAAATTTTTCATGGTTTGTAAATGAAATAACCTATTAGTGATACGCCTGTGAAAGTTAAGGTAAGTGCTTTTGTTTAATTAAATGGTTTTATTTTGTGTATAGACCGATTGAAGATTTTTGAGTAGTTATGCCACAAATATCCATTGCAGTTACTTTAGGTTAAAAATGGGCCACTGATTGTCAATCATTTTAATTGCTGTATAGTAAGTTCTGGAATTTACAGAAATGTTTTTAGATTTATATTAAATTACTGTTTAAGGATTTTTTTCTTTTTTTGAGTTGCTTTGTAGTAAGTTTAGTTATTTTGTTTTTACAAGTAAAATTTAGGAATGCAATGTTCTCAGGCAAACATATTGCATTCAGCTAATGTGGCAGATATTACAAATATCCAGCAATATATATGTTGTCAAATTTCATACTGCGATATTACATATACATAATAAATTCTAAAACTACAAATGTAATTTTTAAATCAAAATATTTCACTTTTTATGACTTTCCAAATTGCATTTTTATCACGCAAAGAAAACAGGAAACACCTGTTCACTTTTAAACATTCAAAGCACTTTTAGACTTTTTTTGAGGTGGTAAATTCTGATGCAGAGGAACATTTTTGTAACTGAAGAAGGGTGAATCTTTTGTACCACCTGAAACAATCATCTTGATACGTAGCAATTTTTACGTGTGCTATTTTACAATGCTTTTAATTATTTTAAATTTCAACATCAGTCTTTTGCTGAATGTTCTTGCTAAAGATAATAACTGTTCTTCTTTCTTTGGTAAATTTTTATTGCTTTTTTTCTTTTTTCCCAAGAATTAACAGTGTTTCTGAGAATACAGCCTCTCGTATATACTGTTGTCTGGTGAGAAAAGTTTTCTTTTTTAAAAAATTATTTTATAAGTAAGGAAATTTATCAATGTACAATGAATATCAAAGTTACATTGATTTTCAAGCAGTGTTGTCTACATCAACTTTAATTGGAGTAAAGCAGGCATAATTTCATAAAAACAATCCCAAAAAGATTTCTGATTTTTTTATTAAATGATCTAAAACTGGTGAAATTTTTTTTAAAACAATAACGATGAATATTTTTAGAAAACTTGTAACAATACAACTGAGTAAGAAACATACTGCTGCCAGATATCCAGGTGAAATTTTGTCGGGATTTTTAGTATCTAGCCAAATTGACATCCATTTCGACATTAGTAACCTTTATATGCATTTTAAATTTCTTGAAATTTCACGAATCTCATTAGTGGCATAACTGTCATATTGTCAATATTGAGGCACCAGGTTGCATTGCAGCTGAGGGCCTTCAACGAGCAAACAAATATTGCCAAGTAGGCTTATCCCCACTTATCAGGTATTTCTCCTGTTTAGTGGCAGCTCGTAACTTGAATCACTATTGGTGCTGCGTAAAAAATTATTAAGCTGCTTCCTACTGCATGCTCTCCCAGCAATGCTGAAAATTATGGAGCCTTGCCAGGAAAGTACATATAAAACTTAAGAGGTTCACTCTTTCCAATGCATAACAATTTTTTTTTCCCTGGGGTGGGAGATATCAAAATTTCTTGTTAAAATGAGCAACCATCCAATGAGATTTAAGACACAAAATAATTACTGTGACATTATCACTTTATAATAATCGCCAGTCACATTGTGACTTGATAGCAACATCATTAGATGACTGGTCACAAATGAAGCCCCGCTGTACATAATCACAGATCATTTATTTACCATTGACAGTGTGTGCTTTTAGGGTATTTATATTTTATAAAGACAACAACATTACACAAGCCAATTTGTTTTTAGTATTTCTCTAAAAGACTTTAATAAATAAAAACTTATTGAAACTGTTTCATCTTTTTATTTATGCAATACAATATATTTATAAATTTGATTTCATGGATCATCATACTCACACACAGGGATCATACTTCTCATCTTTCTTCGGCACTTTCTTAAATGGACTGTTTTTTCTCTTGCAGCTTGTACAAATGGGCAGATGACTCTTGATCCTATTTTACAAGCCGAAAAAGTACAAGTACAATGTTGCTCTTTCAAATGTACAGCAAAATTGTACAAGCACTCATTAGGCATAAAAAAACAAACTGCGTTCATCACATTCTAGGAAAAAAAAATTTGGTATGATGCTAAAGAAGGAAAATAAAAGCAATGTGCAGCACGCAAAACTCAAACTTGTCTTCAGCAATCAAGAAGCCACACATTTCACACTGTCACATACAACATTAGGTCTCCTAAGCTGCCACAAAAATAGCTTATTGCTTACACTAGCAATTGATTCATAAAGTAAATGAAAACTTAGTGTAAAAATACACATATAAAACAATACCAATTCACAGGTATGATTGTTTAGACAGAAATTTTTTTCAGTCTTCATCACCCTTTACACTTTGTCTTACCAAACAGTGGGATCTGAAAAATAAACAAAAGCATGTTGCCACATGTAAAAAAAGAAAAAGGTGAGAAACCGTGGAGATTAAAGGAAGGGAGAAAAAAAAAAAAAAGTGGTAAAGGTGGGGGATAAAGAAAAAGACAAACAAAAATAAATAAATAAATAAGCAAAAAAGAACACAGACCATCAAACCAAAGAACAAAAACAAAGGTAGCATTAATCTCTAGTTTCTCGCCTTTTTCTTTTCTTCCATGCGGCAACATGCTTCTTTTGTTTATTTTCCAGTTCCCACTGTTTGGTGAAATGTAGTGTAAAGGCTGATGAAGGCTGAAAATATTTTTGATTGAAACGATCGTACCTGTGAATTGGTATCGTTTTATGTGTGTTTTTTACACATTTATTTACTTTATCTTTTAACACCAGTATTTTGAGTGTTTTTACTGAACTGATTCATGCTTGGGAAATTGCCCCTCTTGCTGAATAATTACTAAGTAGTAAATGACTTTATATGATACTGTATAAATGTACAAGAAAAGTAATTTTATATAACACATAAATAACCTGTTAACTATATAACAGGAAAGATGTTTGTGTGATTATGACAACGCTACGCTAGGGCGATCTGCTAGAGATGGGGGATGCCTTGATAGGAAGGCTTTCTAAGGGGTTCTAATGTGTATTCACGTTACATCTGGAGAAAAATCTACCACAACTCCAGACCATTAGATCGACAGCCGCGCAATGGGACCCGAACATGGGACTTTCACAATTCGTCTGTCTACCATTTTTAGTGACTTAACTACTGTGCCAATAATGAGAAAGAAATTTTATTGTAAATTGTTATTAAATACTACTCCAATAGAAACAAACAAAAAAAAAAAAGCATGAAGGAAAATGTGACACTTTGGACATGCATTTACACTTTATTGAAATTGTTTGTGTGATTATGGTAACACTATGCTAGGGTGACCTGCCAAGGATGGGGGGTGCCTTGGTAGGAGGACTTTCTAAGGGGTTTTAATGCATATTCACGTTACATCTGGAGAAAACCTACCAAAACTCCAGGCAGTTAGATCGACAGCCACGCGATGAGACCCAAACATGGGACCTTAATACTTTGGCAGTCTACCATTTTCAGTGACATAATAATCCCTGTGTCATGGAGAGGCAAATAATACTTTGAAAGAATTATACAGTTTTTAAAATAATAGACAGTTTTACAAAGATAAAAACTTCAAAGTCTTAAAAAAGAACATAGAATTTTAATTTTCTGTTCATTAAACAAAATCAATTACATTAAGTGATAACTGAACTGAACATGTAAATTAATGTTTAAAATAATGTAAACAAAATAATGAAAACAATTGTTATAAAACAGCAATATGTGGATAAATTTAAGTAAGTAAAAATTGATTTCTTTGGCTGTACTAATTCATAAAACCTATGACAAACATGCTTAATTTGAACATTTATAATTCCATTACTCAGTAAATAATAGTTAACACTTTCATAACTATATAAATTAATTATATTCTATAAAAATTTTATTAGAGTTGAAAATTCATTTTATTTCGCTTCTATTTCAAAAGAAAAAAATTCAACATGCATCTTTCTTCAAACTTCAATCAAAAGTAAATTTTAAAAATCTTGAACTTAAAACAGTGGTTTTTAAATGAAAATGGAATACAATCTTATCTAATAATATTTGCCTCAAGCTTGAATCAGAGCATAAAACTGGACTCATAAATAAGGACAATAATCAACTATCATAAGCAAAAATTGTCCCGCAGTGGTCTGGGCGCTAAACTCCGTTCCCATAAGAACACGGCAAGTGAAGCAGCATTTGGTTTGGCCAGTGTTTAGGAGGGTCATCTCCCGCTCGGATCGTCTGATGTGGGTCCGTGTACGCTAATGGGAGCTGGTGCATGTAAAATCTGTCGTGGCTCCAATGTCCTCCAAGTTGTTAAAGGATACCTCTGGGGGTGCCGATTTCAGGTGGGGGTTGGTCCCTCATCTGGAATTGGTTCAAAATTAGGGACCAACAACTAGAAGCCCAACCCCCTTGGGGACACTGGAACCCCTCTTTCCATGGATAGCGTCGTCTATCATGGACACGACAACAACAACAAAAGCAAAAATTAAAAATGATGCAAATATACTGACCTGGACGTTTTTTCTGAATTACGATCGAACTTTGTTTAACAGAGCTGGATTAACTACTGAGTTAAATTTTACTAAACACACCAAGAAAATAAATAAATATCATTTTACAGCATTTATTCCATGCTTGCTTACATTCTAAGCCTGGCGGCAATTAAACCTCACAAAAAGCTATATCAATATTTTATCGAAAAACTGTACTAGAAATCATCCAATTTGGACTTAAAGATTTTACAGTACTACGATTTAGTGCTTAGTGTATGATGTATAAAATTTGTTTTTAACAATACAGAATGCTCCAAGATGCATGAGGAGTTTTATTGTTTACAAAACTCTGTAATTGAAAACACTGTTTTTCAACAAGTAATTTAAATTTGTTATATTAGAAAACTTATGAAAAGTTCTATTTTTTATGATTTATTCTTTATTTTCACTTGTACATTTTCATTTTGTAAGTTTTCTTATAAGTTGCACATCTTTAAAAAAAATCATGTATCTGTATGTCGTATATTTACATTCTACTATTTTTATGACAATTTGCATTAAATTAAAAAAGTTATCTGGTTAAATAATTATCAGTTTTGTTGATTTTTAATCTGCAGTTTTGGGTATTTACATATTATCCCAGTAGTCCGCCGAGATGAGCAATTTTTTGCAAGATACATGCCAGACGAATTAAATTATTGATGGTTCCGAATACGAATGGTAACTGTTTGCTGGCACATTTCATGAAAAAATAATTTGGTGTGACTGCTGGGATAATATGTAAGTACCCAGTTTTCTGCAGATATGCAAATAATGAGTTCTGAATAACTCCCTTGGACTTAATTCCTGTACTTCAACAGAAACTGGTAACAGAAAGAATTTCGATAATAGATAGTGAAAAGGAAATCTAATAACCGATGTAGGTTAACAGACAAATTCAGTTGAATGCGGGTCAGATAATCGAGGATCTAATAAATATGTTAGGAAAAATTCTGGGCTTTGCAGTGATATATATAATTATAATGGCACAGTGTTAAAAATTTCCATTTAAATATTTCCTAATTTCTGAAACAGTTTCAAAATTCCTTGAGAAGACACTATTTTAACTGCTTGATTATTCTTACATATTTGTTAAAAATGTAAATTAAAATATTATTTAAATTCACAAAACTACTTAAAATTTTTTATTTGGGAATACCTTATTCCCCCGTACACGATATATATTTCGGTTACACACATAACCATCTTCAGTCGTTTCTGGATCTCTCACTAATGGCGGCTTCTTTTTATATCTTCTTCGTTCTTCTTCTTGAAAGTTCGATGCATGACGTCATCCCATGATTGGTCGATTGTATGAAGCGTATCGTTGATGCTGCCCTCTGTCGTCAATATTTCTAAGCTCTCACGAATGTAGGCATATATACTATTTTTAAAGTTGGCTATTTTTTAATATTTTTAAAATCAATGGTAATGGGCTCTTTCAAAGCAAGGCGGGCTAGAGCGGTACTTTGTTTCTGGAGGTTAATGTCTTTAAAATGTTCGTTTTTTCGTTCTTTAATTTTCCTTTTTGTAACGCCGATGTAGCAATTTTCTTTATTAGTATCGTTTGACATAAAATTAATTTTATAGATCCCTGCGGTTTCGATGGGGTTGATTGGGTCTTTTTCCGATCTAATGCGCTGAAAGATTGTTTTATTAGGTTTAATTGGAATACGGAAGTTCTTTTTACTGGCGATATTAGAAAGTTTATTGGCTATCCCTCGGCTAAAGGGGATAGCGGTAGTAAAACGTGGTTTATCTTTTTGACGGTTGTCTAACATTTAATTTACGTTGCCTAGCTTTGAAAACTTTGTCGAAAATTTCTCGAGGGTAGTGGGCGTCTCGACATTGTTTCTTTATGAAAGCAATTTCTTTTTGAAGGAGGTCGTTGTTAGAACACACTTTGAAAGCGCGGTCGATATAGGAACGAATAGCAGCAATTTTATAGTTGAAAGGGGTTTTTAATAACTATAAAATCGATATAATAATAATAACTAATATAATATAATAATAATAACTATATAATATAATAATAATATATATAATAATAACTATATAATATAATATAATATAATAATAATAATAACTATAAAATTGCTGCTATTCGTTCCTATATCGACCACGCTTTCAAAGTGTGTTCTAACAACGACCTCCTTCAAAAAGAAATTGCTTTCATAAAGAAACAATGTCAAGACGCCCACTACCCTCGAGAAATTTTCGACAAAGTTTTCAAAGCTAGGCAACGTAAATTAAATGTTATAGACAACCGTAAAAAAGATAAACCACGTTTTACTACCGCTATCCCCTTTAGCCGAGGGATAGCCAATAAACTTTCTAATATCGCCAGTAAAAAGAACTTCCGTATTCCAATTAAACCTAATAAAACAATCTTTCAGCGCATTAGATCGGAAAAAGACCCAATCAACCCCATCGAAACCGCAGGGATCTATAAAATTAATTTTATGTCAAACGATACTAATAAAGAAAATTGCTACATCGGCGTTACAAAAAGGAAAATTAAAGAACGAAAAAACGAACATTTTAAAGACATTAACCTCCAGAAACAAAGTACCGCTCTAGCCCGTCTTGCTTTGAAAGAGCCCATTACCATTGATTTTAAAAATATTAAAAAAATAGCCAACTTTAAAAATAGTATATATGCCTACATTCGTGAGAGCTTAGAAATATTGACGACAGAGGGCAGCATCAACGATACGCTTCATACAATCGACCAATCATGGGATGACGTCATGCATCGAACTTTCAAGAAGAAGAACGAAGAAGATATAAAAAGAAGCCGCCATTAGTGAGAGATCCAGAAACGAGTGAAGATGGTTATGTGTGTAACCGAAATATATATCGTGTACGGGGGAATAAGGTATTCCCAAATAAAAAATTTTAACTAATTAATCCGCCATATTAAATAATGTTTTATGTATTTTTATCACAAAACTACTTTTAAAGTCACATTAAGCAAAATATTTTTTGATTTGTTTGCGAAAAGTTTAAAAAGAAAGAAAGAAAAACCTTAACATTCTACTTTGGATTGTATATTACCTATAGTAAAAAAGAATATTAAAGGGTAAAATACAGAAATTTCATTAATAGATAGGGTGAAAATGTGCTTTAGCCCACCGCTTGGCGATTGTCAACAAACTGGCGAGTTGGCGGTTTTCTATGAAACGATTCTAAGATTGCAACCATGGAATTCGATAGACGTTGTGCTCTCTTCGGTTCGGGTCATAATCTAAAGCTTCCGTTATTTTCGTTTTTCTCCTTCGGCAAAGCACGTGTGACGCAAAATCCTGTGGGATTGAGCCATGGAAGAAATTTTACTTTTAGGATTATTTTCCCAAGATGCATCGCGGATTCAAAAACGTAATCAAAATCGCAATTGCGGGAAACAAATATTTTAGAACAGGTGTGGGCAACCTTTGAAAAGTTGCGGACCAAATTTTAAGATGCTAGCGAGGTGACGGGCCGTATAATTGAGATTTAAATGAATTTTGAATGTTTTTTTATGTGTTTCATTCAGGGTTATGATATGTTCCCCGGTCCGGATCAAAAGCCGTTGCAGGCCACATCCGGCTCGGGGGTAGCCCATATGTGTTTAAGAATATGAAATTATTTAAAGTAAAAACTAACAAAGTACTAGAAATAAATAGAGGGCCCCTCGAAAATACGCTAAGGTGGTCCTCTGCGAGAGTTGTACAACCTAGTTGTACAGCTATGTAAACTACGCACCCAGTGGACCGCTTTTAACTAAAAAAACCTCAGTGGATTCAGCAACCTAGTTGTACAGCTATGTAAAATATGCAACCACTGGACCGCTTTTAACTAAAAAAACCTGAGTGAATTCAGGAACCTAGTTGTACAGCTATGTAAACTACGCAACCAGTGGACCGTTTTTAACTAAAAAAAAACTCAATGGACCGTTTTTAACTAAAAAACCTCAGTGGATTCAGCAACCTAGTTGTACAGCTATGTAAACTAGGCACTCAGTGGACCGCTTTTAACTAAAAAAACCTCAGTGGATTCAGCAACCTAGTTGTACAGCTATGTAAACTACGCACCCAGTGGACCACTTTTAACTTAAAAAACCTCAGTGGATTCAGCAACCTAGTTGTACAGCTATGTAAACTACGCACCCAGTGGACCGTTTTTAACTAAAAAAACCTCAGTGGATTCAGCAACCTAGTTGTACAGCTATGTAAACTACGCAACCAGTAGACCGCTTTTAAGTAAAAAAACCTCAGTGGATTCAGCAACCTAGTTGTACAGCTATGTAAACTACGCACCCAGTGGACCACTTTTAACTAAAAAAACCTCAGTGGATTCAGCAACCTAGTTGTACAGCTATGTAAACTACACAACCACTGGACCGCTTTTAACTAAAAAAACCGCAGTGGATTCAGCAACCTAGTTGTACAGCTATGTAAACTACGCACCCAGTGGACGGCTTTTAACTAAAAAAACCTCAGTGGATTCAGCAACCTAGTTGTACAGCTATGTAAACTACGTAACCAGTGGACCGTGTTTAACTAAAAAACAACAGTGAATCACCCTTTGCTAAATGCTAAGCTATATGCAAATCAAATATTTTCAAAAGTAATACAAGAATTTAAATCAAATACTAAGAATAAAACTAAAGAAAAAATTATTTCACTTACTCTCGTTCAAAAAACGAATATCAAATCCACAAGAGAACTTCATAAAGCAATGACCACTCTCGTAAAAAAAAAATATCAAATGCAGAATTGAATAACAAACTGGTTCCACAAGCAAAATTTGGATTTGCAGACTATAATTGCCACAAATAAATCAGCGGACGAAAACAAATTAACCCCCATATGCAGACAACTCAACTAATGAAGTGATAATGATACGATCATTTTCTAAAAAATAATGATGGCATCACTATCTCGTATGCAAACTCGAAGAAAATGATGATCATTATCTCTGACGTCAGAAAATACCCCGATCACTTTCTCAAAAACAACTTTTAGAGACGATATCAATTATATCGAATGTAGACCAATCAGAGGTCTTCTAGCAATGGGGTTTATTAATATGACGTAACGCAGAATTTGCCCTGCTGTACCCTGTCTGCTAGCAGCTAGCGAGTATGTTTTGATTTTAACGGGGAGCTCGTGATGGCTGAAAGTGGTTGTTTAAGCCTTGCAATGCAATATAATAGATCGAATAGAAATAAAAGGACTTGCAAAAGTGTTTTAAAACATTTCAATAACGATATAAGTTCAGTAGTCAGTTTTGTAAAGATAATTTTTTGTACAAAGGTATACAGATTAAACTCGCAAATTAAATTTGCGATTTGTATTTGCTTTCGTTAGAGTGGGAATGTTAAAGTTTTATGGTGAGTATGTTTAAACTTTTATCGTTTCTTTTCGTCTTTATGTTAATTATACGCTTTTGCAATGCATGAACTGCAACTCATATTCTTTCTAACACTCCTGATTAATACACGTTACACAGTTATGCAGAGTGCATTGCAATAGCATTTTCTTTTCTTTTTTTTTTTTAAACCACACGATTTCTTGTAATGTGCTTTTATTTAAGATACCCTACATTTACTATGTTAGTGTTTAAAAATATACTACTATAACATGTTGAACTTAATTAGTTTCAGCCGTATAGTTTTAAGAGTAATATGCTAACTGATTTTTTGGGAATGACAGAAATATTCATATTTCTGCCTTCTCAAATAAATCTGTTGGATACTCTAAAAACAAATCTCTAATTGCCAGTGAAGTGTGCTACCTCACCAAGTGGAGATAACTTGCCAAAGTGTACAATGTTCGAGTTAATCGCAAAAGGTAAGCAATATCTTTTAGTTTTATACAAGTTACTAGCCGCCTCCGGTGACCAGTTGGTTCGCCATCTTAATAAATCTTGTTCAAAGAGAATACTGTTCCTCACCGGCTTCCTTGGCACTGAAATCTCTCAGATTCTGAATGGAATTTAAAATTAAGATGGTTACAAATAGGAGCAGTCCTACGGTAAGTGTCGCCCCCTGCTAATATAAAAATGACACCCCCTTTTATGCTCTTAGTTTTTGAGTTCCAAATGACGCCCCTTCGAAGCCGGCACCCAGATGCTATGCTTACTGTGTCGGGCCACCCCTAGTTACAAAAATAAGATGGTTAAATGATAAACACCTACAAACAGAAACAAATAATTTTCATTGTATACTAATAACAGAAGGGAAAAAAAGTAAGAAAATCTGAAACACTTTCAGATTTTAAATATTCACTAAAGTGCTATATATTAAAAGCATATTATAATCCCAGTGGCAGAAAGTTTTGTAGCGGTCTGCGACAAGCTTTCAGAGTTTCATAATCAGTCTGCAAAATTTTGCGTGTAATTTTAGTGGATAATTCATAAATAAAACCAGCAATTTTTAACCACTGCTGTTAAATAGTGTAAGATTTTTGTCCAATTAAAAAAAAAAAGGATTTTCAAAAATATATTACACAAGGCTGTGCATGGATTTTCAGATACATCTAATATTACGTCTAATATAGTTTTTGTGCTGATATACGATACAGCATAAAACAATAAAATGTAACATATCTTCATATAATTTCTGTAAAATACGAAAGAAAAAAAACTGAAGGCTAATTCCATGCACAGATTTATCAGATAAGAACTGTAATAAAGAACATGTACAAAAAAAAATTTAAATCTTTATCTCAAATTAAAAAAAAAAAAAAAAAAGGCCTTAGCATGTTTAAAACGTAATTGAAGAAAATATGAACATGGAGAAAAGGCCATCTAAAAAGTTTGTTTGCCAATGAAATTGCACTCAGTGTAGGAACTAAAGTTGCAGTATCTCGTGATATTATTGGCATATGATTAAAAATAAGGTGTCAAAATTTTTATAATTTAGCAAGCTGAAAGAAAATAGATTCTTTGACCTTTGGTGTAAACTGTTCCCTTAAAAGCAATAAATCATCTTTCTTAAACTTCAATTTCGTAATGTAAAAAAAAGTATATTAAAATGTATGAATTACAAATTTTATTTTAAGCAGCAAGTTTTGTAGCTAGTTGATTAAAATAATTAACCAGTGGCGGCTCGTGGGATACAGCAAGTACAGCCCGGCTGCACTTAAAATTATCAACAAATACTTTAAAATAATTTATTCTACTAACTTTCTTAAATTCAGATTAGAATTATGGAATTTCTATGATAAATTTTTAAAAAATCTAAAACAAAAACAAAAAGCAACATGTTCTAGTAACTGCCGGGTCGCTTATTCAGAAAAAAGCCCTTTAATCTTCCCGCAATTAAACTGTGAGTCTTGGTACAGCCGAGGCCTCCAACAGAGGAGAAAGAATCTTTCTCCTCTCTCGGAGGCCTCGGTACAGCCTTCATAGCCGATCAAGAAATTGGCAGCACCGTTGCCATGGCAACGAGTTTGTAAGCAGTCTCTCCGGCATAGGGAGTTAGTAGCTAAGTACAGCTGATGAAAGATTTTCAAACGACGGCTGTAGTGAAGCAAAATGTCACTAATATGCTTAATTTTGGCAAAATATAATATATTGCAAGTGCTGTATTCGCAAAATGCCTAATCGCAAATCGCCCAATTTTCAGATCAATTTCTGGAAGTCCCACTTAATTTCAGAATCGCACAACGTAGTTTTGCTAAGACACTTTTTATATCATTCGTAGTTATTTATGGTTAGTAAATATCTGTAATAATTATGAATAATGCGTAATAAGAAAGCCGGTTAAATAGAGTAAAGCGTTCAGAAAAAAAAAGAGAGAAAAACTTGCAAGTGTGCAAAACAATTAAAACAGAGAAGAGGAATAACTATACAGCTGGCGACGAACTCTAGAGTATTGAATTTTTCAACTATATTTTCTTCCCTCTTCCCTCATTTCCTAAGCGAAATACGCATGACGCCGATCGAGTTCTCACTTGAGTCAGTAAAAACAAAACATTGCAGAGGGGCACTTTCAGGTTACTCAGCTCTTCAAAGATAATGAAAAATGCAATATAATAATACCGATCTGAAAAAATAGAACATTTGTAAAAGGCATTTTAACGAGTAATATTTGTGAGACAGGTCCGATTCAGAAGGTAATTTCGTAGAAGTGCCGTTTTCAATCAGTCAATCATATTTTTATGATGAGGTTATTGTATTTATCTGAAGGGGCCGTTTTAATAAATGCATTTTTGCGATAGGGCGCAAAAACGAATCCAAAATGTTGCATGGGAAATAAAAAATGATGATCATTGGCAAATAATAAAAAATGTGAAACCAGGAGGGCGCAGAGGTGTGTAAAAGCTAGATTCTGCCGTTCCTTTTCGCGCGTTTTTTGCGTTCGCAGAGCGGAGACAGCGTAACGAGACACGATAAAATGTTCCAGAAAGTTGCGGACAGTTAAAAATAATTTTTTTTACAACAGAAATAAAAAAATATTTTTTAAATATGCCGACAAAAACTGTCCGCAAGCAGATTTTTTTGTCCGCGACATTGTCGCCGTGTTTCTGATACGGGGATTATAATCCGTGAGTCTTACCTATTTTGGTTCTTATTTCATTAAGTTGGAAAGTATATCATTATTCATGATTGTGATTAAACAAAATTAAAATTTCTAACATTCTTTTTCTAGATGTATTACATTAAAAATAGATGGAGAAAAGCTGCACAGAAAAATGCGCAATTCCAACGGAATGAAAATTTTAAAAACTTATTCTGAGGCAGGGGTCAGTCCAGGTTTCTTTCCCAGGGTCCTATTTTTGTGAAATTTTACCTAATTTTGTGAATTTATAATTAATTTTGTGAATTTATACCTAATTTTGTGAATTTTTTCTATTTTTGTGAATCTTTCCTTATTTTGTGAACTTCTTCCAATTTTCTTTTTAATTTTTGAGCAAGAAAGCAATCACGAAATAGAATTGAATATTTTTTAAAAAATTAAAAAGAAAATGGGTATAGTTAGTTCCCTTAAAAAAAAGTTGGCCAAAACTGAATAATTCCTGTTCACCGAACATCCGGGATAGTCAAACCCTAGAACAATATTTTAAAAAAAATTCGATTAAAATTAAAAATATAAAGCTTTAAATCTTTACTTTTAAATGAATAAAAAACAGATTTTATAATAAACGTAGGCCATGGTAGTTTTGATTTTAAATTGCAGGTACTAAACACTTTTATTTACACCCCAAATTCAAACTTTAGTAATTTTTAAATATTACAATGTCTGTCAGTTTCGACTAGAAATACTCTAATACTAACGATGTGAAAAATGCAATTTATAAATCTAGTTAAATTTCAACAATTGAAGGGAAAGCAAAAATAAGTTGCAGATAATTACAGATGGGAGAAATTAGCTAACATTTTTAAAAATTAATTTCAACTTGTACCATTAAAGAAAAATTACTTGTCAGTGTACACAGAATATCCCCAAAACACTGACCTGGGGTTTTATTCCTTAAATATTTTTCACAAATATTTTACAGTAAATCACAAATTTATGTTAAAAAAAAAAGGCACAGAATTTTACAGTAATGATTATAATAAATGTTTGAAGATTAAATCTAAATAAATACAAATGTACATTTTTATATGGTCTCCAAACAGAAAATTCCCAGTCTGTAAGATGTGCCCATGCATTAATTTAGTTTAAAAAAATTAATTAAGTTATAAATTCTCAGTCTTCTATCAAAAATGATTGGTTCTAGCAAAAAATTGCTCGCTATGGCCCTGCCTATGCCGATAGCATTTCTCTGTAGTGTACCCCTATGACCGCTCTTTAAAATGATATTAAATCCCAATAAAATCACTCCTATGCTTTGTTGTTCACTCCCAAGAATGAAAAAATGCAGTATTACACTATTTCTACCCCCCCCCCTTTTTCCAGCTTTGAGCAGTGATTGACCTATATTTATCCCATTTCACATTCCACAGTGTGGATTCTCGACGGATTAAACAGGGCGCGGCACCCGGCAATGTCCTTTTTCTCCCCTCTATGCCTGGGTATGTCGGTCCGTTTTTCTTTTCTTATTTGCCAAAACTTTTTCTCCTTCCTTACCATACAGTTTTCTTATACAGGAGACAATACAATGAAGTCAAAATTGATGTTTAAACGACCCTTTACAAAACAGGAAGTATAACTGTTCCTTCAAAAAAATCCAATCAGCTTTTTTTTTTTTTTTTTTTTTTAATGCAACGAGATAAAATGTCCTTTTATAAATAATTGTTTCTGTTTTCTTTTATTTGCGTGATCTGAAAGATGCCTTTGGAATGTTTGTTTTTTCAGCAATGTAAAAGGGCCATCTGGCACATTACGCTTTCAGTTGGGGGAAAGAAGGGAGTTGAAAATGATTTCACCCGTAAGGATGTTATGTTTGATAAGTATGCAGTTGTGAATTAGTAAACAATAAGCTTAGACTTAGCCACGCAATGACGGCAGCTCCCGTTGTTTTGAATTGGATGTTATGCACTCTTGCAAGTTGTTCTTAATCATTGCTTTTAGTGTAATCATTACATGGCCTTTCTACTTCAGATTATTTATAGTTATTACAGATATTTACTAAACATTAGAGAATTACGGATTCTTTTCAAAATGCAAAACGAATTATTGCGAGTTAGAACGTTTGCGCGATTTTGAAACATTGCATTGATCTGAATTTATGTCTGTCTTTTAGAATAAGATTTAGGACTAAGTTAATCATTTTGAGATTGCATCAAACGATTTCTGAACATTTAATACATGGTGCATAAATGTGCCAGTTTGGAAAACAAAGTGCTTTCTTTAATCTCCTCCCAACCTGGCTGCCCTTTTTACATACGCCACTGGCTTTATTCATGAAGAACGTTGTAATTATCCGAGAATGACAGCTGTCATCACCTTTTCTTCTGGCAATGAGCCTTATTAATATTATAGTGGAACATGTCTTGATGTTTAATTTTTTGGCATAAACACAACTCACATGAAAAGAAATAATAAATGAGCGCTCGCTACTAGTCCGATTTTTATTCCCAGAAAGAGAGCTCCTACATAGCAGGTGAGGGGAACTTATAGGAGGAAGAACAAACAAGTGCAGGCGTCTGCTTCAAACTGCAATCGTAGGCGGTGTAATTTACCCCCCTGGCTTAGGGCCTCCAATCAACCTACCTCCCGTCATAATCATCAACATTGTTTACATTTAGGAAGATATTATTGGGTGTCGATCGGCGATCGCTAAATGATAATAATTCCTAAACTCAATTGAAAAGTGCAATAGTTATTTTGTGAAAGGGCCGTTTTGGTCAAACGGAATTTTGTGAAGGGTCCGTTTTTCCGATATTGAATTTTGTGAAGGGTCCGTTTTTCTGATATTGAATTTTGTGAAGGGTCCGTTTTTAACTTGTTGAATTTTGTGAAGGGCCCGTTTTCGGACCCGATTTCGACCTGGACAGACCCCTGTTCTGAGGTGTATTCATAATCCAAGCAGCAAATGATAAATTGCACCAAGCGTTAGAATCATCTCCCCAAAATCGCACATCAATCATTTTATTTTTCGCCAAATTAAAAAGTTGCACATTTCAGTCTCGTAAAATTTCCAAATCCTATTTTTCTTTTGAGTATAAAACATTTCATTCCTGTTCTGATTTCACATGCACACTATATTTTAATTAAAAAACAACCTTACAAATAATCTAAACAAAAAAAATCGTCATTCTTTTATTTTTACTTCAAGAGTCTGAATCATTTAATAAACGTGCCAAATATGGCAACCTAGATATGCTGAATTCTCTCTTTTTCCACTGCGGAGTTACAATTATGAAATGGCAGAGCAAAAATTATCCTTTTGCGACATGTTTTTTATCGATATCTGATAAAATAATTCGAATTTCGAAAAAATCTTTTTGAGGTATGTCGGGACCCGTCCTGGAGAATTTCCATACAAAATTTGGTAGGTTTAAGATCACCCGTTTCGGAGTTACGCGAGACACAGACAAACTAACTAACCAACCAACTAACTGACATTTTACAGTTTGTTTTATTTATATAGATGCTTCTCAGTATGGATGTCTGCCCGGTAGCAGAAACCATGCAGCATGGCAGCAAGTGCTGCAGATCAATCTAGCAGGTTAAAAAAATGTTTGTTTCAGTCAGATGCACTTTTTTTTTTCCCCCAGGCTATCACGTTATGACATCCTCCCTTCTACAGACAAAAGCTAACAACCATCAATATCACTGCGAACAGTGCCTCACAGGTGTTTAGTCTCTGGAAAGGGGTGATAGACTGAGGGGAGCTGGAGTCGCCACAAATAGAAAACAGACACATTCCCACAAAGACTCCGCGCCTTGACCATACGCGTGAGGTATCCTAGTAGAGAATATCATTCTGTTTTTTGTGTTTCGTTCATGTGTGCACTACTGCCGATGTGTATGCAAGTTGTTTAAAATGGCTGCACAGTACGAAAAGGTTGCATGTTTTTATTGCAATGAGCAAGTTTTGATTGTAGTTTATTCAGGGAACGTTAAGGTTGCAGATAAATTTTGGTTTCTGCTCCTGGTGCTGCAGATTGATACAGAAAATTCTTCTACTGGGGATGTCTGTTGCAATGCACAAACGCGTTAAAAGAATTTACATATTAGAACACACTTCAATATAAGTACAAATTTACTGTCTGTTTTACTATGTAAGTTTCCTTAATACACATATTATTGTATTAAAATGGACAATGATAATATTTAATTAAAAGTAAAATTATTACATCTTCTTGTTATGTCTGATTATTGTCACTTGGCAACAACAACAAGAAAAACCTGTGTCCATTGTGATATCAAGTAGAGGTGTGCTGGATCGTTAAATTAGATATGCAGAAATGGATCTGTAAACGGACCATAAAACACCTAGGATGAACAGAACCTGATTACCGAATAGGCCCATAAGGCCCGGGCCTATAGTAAAAAAAGTCTAGGGGCCTCAAAACTACAATATTTATTATTTATACTTGTGGAATGGCGGGCCGCAAAATAACAGCAGGCCTATAGTATCAGAAAGTGTTAATCAGGCCCTGAGGATGAACACTTATTATCGACTATACATGTGTGTCATTGCAATTGGACATGAGTGATCATTGTTTTTAGCATTTCTCTAAGAGACATTTAAGAAATTAAAACTTGTTGGAATGTTTCATTTTTTTAATTACAAATACATAAAATTTACATTAATAAATTTGTTTTAATTAATCATGATACTCACACAAAGGGATCACATCACTGGCGTAGCCAGGATTTTGTTTCGGGAGGGGCACAGAAAGTTTTGTCCA